>JAGQDJ010000056.1:0-112231 GCA_022885665.1 Triops longicaudatus
GCCCCCGTTGCTGCCTTCCCCTACACCTATGGTTACAACTACCCCTTGGCTTACTCTTTCCCTTACACCACCAAGACTGCCTTCAAGTACGTCTTCTAAGTCACGGAGTAGTCATGAACTCAAGCAGTCAGAAATTCGATCACGCAATAGCAACATCTATGTTAAATGGATTTTGCCACACAATGACGCCAATGTAATTTTTTTTAAAAAAAATAAAGAAGTTTTTGTTATTCAAATTCAGTGTCTTTGTTGAAATCTCTATCATAACTGTAGACTTACAGTGACTAGGAATTGTATCGAAAAGAGATTGAAAAATGAGAAATGGTTTTCTCCATGAAAAATCCTAAAACAATGTTGGGTAACGCCGTAACGGTGTCATGATCTTTTATCGTCGACACCGTTTGCAAAAAACTGCGACACGGTGTCAAGGATTATTAAAAAATGGTCAGATTATTATAAAGTTATATGTCAAAATTTTGCTTAAAAAATCTTACGTGTAATGAGCCGAACGGAATTTTAAAGTTATACTTGAAAACAGTCCCAAAATTTAATCGCTTCCTACACATTTCCTGATTAATTTTTCATAATTTTTTCACACTTTTGACAAATAACTAAATGCCAGAACCTTACTTTCACAATAATTTTTGTAAAGTAGTAAGTGATGTTTTCGAAACCTTGCACTGTGCTTCAATGTAAATTGATCATTAAGCAAGTTGGCATCATCGTGGTCTTCACAATTCTCATGGGCAATTATGTGGTCAGGGGGATTTAAGTAGCTAACCCACCCACACAGTCCGAAATTTTTAATTTATCATGGTTAAGGTAGGCGAATACGCAGATGTCCAATAAAACTGGATACTTACAAGTGTTGTGTGATTTGGCGACAAGGAGCTAAATTACTCTACAATCACTTTTGACTAGAAATTTACTATTACATTACAACGACAGTTTTTTTAAAGAAAGTAATGATTACATTACAATTACTTTCGTAAAGGAATACATTACTTTGCAATTACTTTTAACACAATGCATTAGTATCTGAAAATATCGGCTTAACTTTAACATCGTGTGTGGAATGAAAAGTAATGGGCTTAAATACACTAAAAGGCCATGTCACGTTTTCGACCTAATGAAATTTGGTCACACTCTTCTTAAGCAGAGTGTTTACTAGACATAAGCACTCCTATACTTTTACGCTATCTTTATAAAAAAATAATATTCCCCATGAAAAATACTGACATTCTACATATACAAAACTGACGATGCAATAAACACAAAAATTTGTTGAAACAAATTAAAAAAAGGATAATGCATTTGGTATAAGTTTTTTTTTTACCTGACTTTCGGTGTTAAGAATCAAAGCTTCTGCTTAAGTTTATTGTCTGTTTTGATTAAGAAACAACCGACATCGCACCTGCGATGTATCCTCATCTGCGACTGTCTTATGGAATTTAGTTACTGAAGTGCGTTAGTGCTTTGTGGACTTGATAACGTAGGCTATATTGAATTGCTCATTTGTCAAGTCTTTTGTTACTAAAGCGTATTAAGGTCCAAAGCGTAGTAAGAAGATATTATTTTTTTCAGAAGGAAGTGTAACTCAACCAGGAGCGCCATTTCTTAAAGCAGCCCTAGAAAATATGAAAAATATGAGAAGCATCGCGTAGGCACTTCCGGCATTATTTCATCAGACTAAAAATTAGTAGTGAATGGAACTTTCGACTAATCCAGTTTAGAGCACGTCCGTTTTTTATTTTTATGTTATATTTTTACCGCTACTGATTACTATACCGAAAAAATTTCAAAATATGGTAACGAAAAATCCATTTTACTTCTACCCCTGGTGGTAAATATTTTCTTTACCGCATACAACCCTGACTGGGACCTTAAACTACACTACATGAAAGTGCATCCGTGGGTGTGCCAAAGTGGGGAAGAGTTGCCCAGTTAGCTAATCCATATAGCCTATCGCAGTGGTCTTGCAGCGCAAAGTGATATGTTAGCGCATTGGAAAGAAAAAAGGAACCTTGTTTACAACCAAAATGTAAGCAACTGCTAGCATCCAATAAATCTCGTGACGTTAAGGCAGTGTTTCTACTGTTATAGCTTTTCAACCTAAGGTAAAACGTATCGTAGCTAGAGTCAGCAAAATGATCAAGTACGGTCGGTAAATTAAGTGCTCCGACCCCCAGCCCACCCCCAAATTAAAACCCCCTCGCGATGTCTGAAAGTTCCTATTTGATTCTCTTTTAAGGGTTTTGTGTATACTGGCGCTTTAATTTGTTATGATTTGTTGATAACTTCAGCATATTTTGTGACTTAGCATCTGAAACTCTCGCTTTCATCAAACTCGCTTTTTTAAGAATAATTTTCTATAAAATATTCTGGAAGTCGAACTAGCCTTTTGGTAGGTATTGTCCACAAACTCTAGGAATTATGAAAAATACGAGAAAGTCGCGTCGAAAGACTTCGAAGACATATTAAGAACAGCTCTTCTGACTCGTGAGATCTTCACAGCGACTATTACCATAAATGGAAATTTTGAGTTAATTGCACTGAAAATTTTTTATGCTTCTGAATCCAAAACTTGCAAGAATTTTGCGCTCAGCTTTTTAAATAAATTCACGATCTTTTCTGAAAAAATGACGACACGACAATCATTGGCTTAAAGAACACTTTATTGCCCTAAAAGACCTTCTGGAGTCTGGATTTTCATAGGCTTAGGTGCCACTAGTCACGCCTAGAGAACTAAAACTTGAAGACGGTATTATGCAGTCTGTAACGCATTTTATGAAGAACTTAGTTTTGAATTCTAATTTCTAGTAAATATATCCGAAGTCTTAGAAAAATGAAAGGCAAAATTAAGAAAAGTAAATCTAACAAAATAAGCCCTAAAACTTTGGCAGCCCATCATGCCTTTTTACTTTCTGGGCATTTCACTGTACCGTTAGATAATACGAACACAATTATGAGATGTATGATACAGAAGATAATACTGTCTCATCCAGCTTTCCAACGTAATATCAGTTTTCATCTCCGCGCTTGACCTGGGTTTTTATTTCTTTGACCTTTTATGGCTATGGCTCAAGGCTGTCTTTTCCTCCATTTTCCCAACTCTCTTTCAAGCCGACCTCTCTTTCGTACCCCCGTCTTGCCTTTACCATGACTCTTTGTCATCCTCTCTTTGCGAACCACATGCTCACACGAGTGCGCATGAATTCCATGCAAGCTCACTAAATACATGTACATAAATGCGATTTACATTATAACTAATGTCTCGTCTCTATGAAATCTACATAGATGAGCAACACATTTCCAGACTATAAAATTTTCGTCTCTTTTCTTCGATATACGTTCTATCACAGTCCTTATTGTCACTAAAGAGGAGATGTGGAAAGCGGATTACATATACAAGAAAAAAACAAAAACAAATTAACTAAAATTACCATAATACAAACTGCAGACTCGAAAGACTGCAAATAAGTTTCGTTTAACCAATTATCACAAGTATGTTAAATGTGATTTTTTTCCTTGCACAGAATTGAAGTTACAGCGCGTTAAGTTTTACCCGCCAAAGCAAATTGAAATTCCCGCCCTTGAAATTTCCTGTTGAATGCATTATGTAGAGTACTGCCATATCCAATATGATGCTTCTCGTTGTAAGAGACCAATGGGTAACTAAAATTACATGTTGATATGCGAGCTACGTCTTAACAGAGTTGGCATAATCCGAGGTTAGTTTCCATTGTGTTGATTGTGAGTGATACGGGACTTAGGATTAGCTTATATAGTAGTTAGGTGGGTCTTGTCGCTATACGAGTTTTAGTTAAGTGGGTACCACTTTAATAGGCATTATATTTAGATCAGTGAATCCTTCGCCTGTTATCTATGCGCTGTATTAAAATTTCGACCTCTTTTCAACGGTAAAAAAATTGAATATTGCAAATAAGTAAAATGGGATAATTGAAAAGATTTATTATAATTTACCCCTTGAGAAGTCCAGCAGAATGTAATATTTCAAATTAAGTAACTCAACAACGAAAAAAAGCAAAATGAACGAAAACTTATCGTAAACTGTTAAGCAGTGAGAGAGCAATATTCAATAACCGGCACTAAAGTGCGGATTACAGCTAGAAAACGTTTGCTTGAATGAAAAACATTAAGCAATCTCCTCTATATAAAACACATCCTCAATTTTTATTTTAAAATACAAATAGATTACCTATAATAATGAGTTAAAAGCACTACAAAGCGTCGTTATTCTAAATAGGCTTTTACTTATATTCAATGCGTTTGATAGCATCCTATATGGTTAATCGCTTTCTTCCTTAAGACAACTGACTTCGTCAAGGTAAACTTCGTTCATGGGCGTGCGTCCTTCAGAAAAATATCAGGGCGTTCACAGTGCTCTGATTTGACGGTACACTAAAGAAGGCGAGCCTCCAGGACACTAAACTCATGGTATAAAAGCGCGGTGACTCGTCGAGTTTAGCATGCACATCGCAGCATCCAACAGTCTATTCCGCATTCCAAAATGAACGCATTGGTAAGAAAACCATTTCGACAAAGTTTAATACCTTCTCAAACAAAGAAAGTAATATTATTTTTTCAAATATTTACAGGCCCTTCTCCCCTTGTTGGCTTGCGCCTCCGCCTTCGTGGCCCCTTACACCTACCCTTACGGCTACTCCGGCTACACTGGCTTCACCCCTTACTCTTGGCCCGCGTACCGCGCTGCTGCTTACCCTGCGTACTCCGCAAGCCAGTACCACGCTCAAGATGAGTTCGGACAGGCGTCTTTTGGATATTCCCACCCCGGACAGGCTGCTGCCAACTACCGTGATGCTTTCGGCAACCAAGTAGGCTCCTACAGCTACATCAGCCCCGAAGGCAAGGAAATCCAAGTCCAATACATCGCCGACGCCAACGGTTTCCGTGTCTTGTCCAACGCTCTGCCCGAAGCCCCCGTCTTCGACGGCAAGGCCCCCGTTGACACCAACGTTGCCCCCGTCTTCGACCTCCAGGCTCCCGTTTTCGACGGCAAGGCTCCCGAGCCAGTCCAAGACACCGCTGAAGTCGCTGAAGCCAAGGCTGAATTCTTCCGTCTCTACAAGGAAGCCGCTGACGCCGCCGCTGCTGCCCCCGAAAGCCGCAAGAAGCGCAGCCTCTTCTACGCTGCTGCCCCCGTTGCCGTCCCCGCTTTGGCCAAGACCACCATCCAAACCGCTTACTACGAGAAGGACGCTGAAGCCAAGACTCCCGCTGACACCACCAAGATCGACTTGAAGACCAAGAGCCAAGACGTCTACACCCCTGTTGCTGCCCCCGTTGCTGCCTTCCCCTACACCTATGGTTACAACTACCCCTTGGCTTACTCTTTCCCTTACANTGGCCCGCGTACCGCGCTGCTGCTTACCCTGCGTACTCCGCAAGCCAGTACCACGCTCAAGATGAGTTCGGACAGGCGTCTTTTGGATATTCCCATTCCGGACAGGCTGCTGCCAACTACCGTGATGCTTTTGGTAACCAAGTAGGCTCTTACAGCTACATCAGTCCCGAATGTAAGAAAAGCCAAGTCCAATACATCGTCGACGCCAACGGTTTCCGTGTCTTGTCCAACGCTCTGCCCGAAGCGCCCGTTTAGCAAACATGGCTCAAGCGTGCGAATTAGCTTTCCAGACCCTTTTCTTAAAAAAATTCTTTATCTTTTTTCAAATATAAATATATTTCTAATTTTATCTTAATTTAATCACACATTATAAAGCAGCAACACAAATATTTGATCAAAATAATATCTATTAAATAAAGGAACGTAATAATGCATACTTAAGAAGTTGAAATTCTTATCAATCAGTTAATGTAGTTCATACAATAGCGTTTAACTCTATCACGTAGACAAAAAGGAAAATTGTCATAATATTGCCCAAGGCTATTCAGGGAAACAAAGAAAATGTATAATTTCGAAGCTCTCACTAGATAGTGTAAGTCGGTCATACGCATTTCGCACATTTCGTTGGTAAAAGTTTCAAATCACCCTTTTGCACGCCAACTACAAATTAGATGTAAGTTCCAAAGATTAACAAAGAAGCAAATTACCCCGCGAATTGTACAGAATTTTAAAAGAAAGTGGAAGTCGACAGTGTATCCATTAATGCAATTAATGCAATTCATACAATACGAGATGCCTCGTATCGACGTAAAACCACAAGAAGAATTTCAAATCACTTTTGAATATATTTTATGTCGTTTCTGTGTTTTAAACAGTGACATATACGTCCTTTTAGGATTTACCGAAAATTCCGTATACATTCGGGCTAAGATGTTCATCGTGAACGAAACGCATCAGGCTTCATTGTCCAGTGAACATTTTTGGACGGAGAGTGCGTTCGTTGATCGAATAATCCACTGAAAACAAGATACCACTGTAAAGAAAATAAAAAAAACGGTCAACCTCAATTGTACTACTTTCAGTCAGTAGAAAATCAAATGTTTCGAAACTAACTGAAAGCTCTTAAGAACATTTGCTAATTGTGTCGTAAGCGTCCTTGGCGCTAACACTGCCATCTACAGAAATAATCTTGAAAACCAACTTTGAATACCTTATGCCCATTAAAGCACTAAATATGTGGTCTGAAATAATGAGGTTTTAGGCCTATTAACACCTCATAAACTCGAAAATTGCCAAAGAAACCCCAGAACACACGTATTTATAAGTAAGACTGCAACTTCTACGCAAAAAGTGACGACCTTCATCATGGTTCCTTTTGCCAGTAATGATTGTCATGTCACAATTCGCATCCACAAGGAGATGCAAGCACCTGTTGCGAAAAGTGTTTAATAATGGGTTTCCTTCTTCACAGATATAAGACGAACAATGTTACAAAAACTTAGATAGAATGAAAAGCTGAAAGACGTACGAAACCCTAAAAAAGTCCCTTCCATCGTATTTAAAAGTACCCAAGTGTTTTGCAAACATAACACTTGTATTTTACTTCTCAAGCTATATAACAAACCCTCGGAAATGTTATAAAGGCAAAAACTAGTTCAAGAACTGCTACATTAGTATGCACTGAATGCATTTAATACTTTAATCAAAACACGCCGCATAAGACAGAATCACTCTACTTGTGACCTTGCTAAGCAATACGGTAAATTAATGCGTAGAGTACTCGAATGAAAGTCCTCTTGACAAATCGTTCGGAGAGCAAAAAATATTAGGTCCTTATACCGGTCCCTAGCCTGCTGCGTGTAATAAATATTTACGATAGCATCAGTTTCGATGCAATTCCATAAATGTTCTCTTCGGACCAAAATTTTAGCAATATCTGTTTACCTTAGAAAATGCCATAATACATTTAATACAATTCATACTAAAATTTTACGCTCTGAACCAGTTTCCTTGTTCTTTGGCATGGTTCCACAAACGAATTCGGTACTCCCTTTCGCTTTACTAATACACAATAAGTACAACCAATCTTACACTTTTTATACATGTTAATCCAGGACGACCAAATATTCCGAAACTAGACCGAAAAAATCATAAAAGCTCACATTATGCCCCAAGATGCTATAAAAATGCTTCAATTTACCAACATCCAATTGAAAGTAACCGAACTGGATTGCAAACAAAGATAGCTCCAGTTGCTGACCTTCGTTCCATAATAGGTGCTCGGACGACTCGAACTTTCCATTTCACACCGCAGGATACTAACAACCTTTATAATACTTTTACGAGCCTTTTAAACGACTTTGAATCTGATTTAGTGCTTATCCAACATTACTGAATACATAGCTACTAGCTACTATTCGGAGCCTTATTGTTCCTCGAATATTTTCTCACATATTGTTTCATACAAACTTGGGTGTGGACGTGATCACTTTTCATTTCTTTCACATTTCCTCCGCATGTGAAGGCATGACAAGGTAACTGGGAAAAGAACTTGCCAATGTTGTTTTGGCTCGCGAGAGCGCATCCTCAGATACGAAAGGTGCGAACCAGAATTTCTTGAAGGATGACCTCTTTTTTACTTTCTTGATGCATTAATGAAGGGCGAGGCGTTGAGCCCTCCTTCCGCACTCCTTTTACCCAGAAAGTGAAACCAGACCGAGTATAAAAGCAACGAGAGCGTCTTTCAAAAGCATCACTCCAGCGACTCTTCTCCTTTCTGAGAGTACAACATGAACGCTCTAGTAAGTAGAGCAAGTATTAGTTTTGAATATCCAATTTACCACTTAAGACTTGTAATAATAGTAACGTTTGTAAAAATCATTACTGTTGATAGATTCTCCTTGCTTCTTTGGCCTGCGCTTCGGCTGCATGGCCCTACGTAGCCTACCCGGCTTACCGTTACAATGCATGGCCCTGGTATTCCGCGAGTCAATACCACGCTCAAGATGAGTTCGGACAAGCTTCTTTCGGATACTCTCACCCTGGACAAGCTGCCGTCAACTACCGTGACGCTTTCGGCAACCAAGTAGGCTCCTACAGCTACATCAGCCCCGAAGGCAAGGAAATCGTCGTCCAATATATCGCCGATGCCAACGGTTTCCGTGTCTTGTCCAACGCTCTGCCCGAAGCCCCCGTTTACGACGGCAAAGCTCCCGTTGACACCAACGTTGCCCCCGTCTTTGACCTCCAAGCTCCCGTTTTCGACGGCAAGGCTCCCGAGCCCGTCCAAGACACCGCTGAAGTCGCCGAAGCCAAGGCTGAGTTCTTCCGTCTCTACAAGGAAGCCGCTGACGCCGCCGCTGCTGCCCCCGAAAGCCGCAAGAAGCGCAGCCTGTTCTACACTGTGGCTCCCGTAGCTCCCCTCCCCGCTTTGGCCAAGACTACCATCCAGACTTCTTACTACGAGAAGGACGCTGAAGCCAAGACTCCCGCTGACACCACCAAGATCGACTTGAAGACCAAGAGCCAGGACATCTTGACTCCCTGGGCCATCCCTTACCTTGGCTATCCTTATGTCTTGCCCGTTGCAGGCAAAATCTCGTCCTAAACGTTCTTCTACTGGTTTGAAGATGAAGGGGCCGGAATTTCGACTCTGATCTTGTTGACCGTTGTATCAATTTTGTAAATTTTTGGGCACTACGGTTTTGCTAGTGCGTTGTTGTTGACTCGTTGTTGAATACATTACCCAAGCTTTTTGAAAAAATCTAGCCTTTTATTTGCGTCTTTAAGAAGAATTTAAGCCATTTTCTTGTTGAATTGTGCAAATATTCTGCAAGTTTCTTTAATCATACATTACTTGAAAATTTTAATTAACTTGGAAACCATTCACTTGTCACAATACTTAACTTGGTAAAGTGCGGAAAAACGATAACGGTACAGCAAACAGATAGGCTATAAGCGAACAAATAGAGACTGTTCGCTAGTCGCTTGGCTAAGAATTCTGGTGTAAGTACATAGCCTACAGGCACCAAATTAAAAAACTTTCTTCGGAGTCAAAATGTTTGCTAAATTATGGAAATTCGGAAAACTGTGTACCTTATCCGTAAATGTGATGCTAGTAAGGGAAGTCTGAGTTTATGCAATTTTCAACTTCAACTTACGAGTCAGCGCATGTGCGCACAAGATCATTTTATTAAATATAACCAGTTTCACTGAATCAAAGTAAAAAATAACATTAAAAAACTAGAACGATTTATCAAAATTTGAGCTTTATTATGCTGTTAAAAATTTAATCCACTACAAATATGCAACTCCTATAGTGCAAGGCGCTGCACTATGTTCTTAATAATAACTGTGTAGAGCGCCAAATCTTAATTAAATGTTACGATCGTCGAAATCTTTGTTATATCTTAAAAAAGGGTAAAATGTAAAGTGATCCTTTTTGTAATTTTCTGATGTATCTATTGAATATATACAAAAAGAAATAAAAATAAAATACTTCAAATTAGGAAATGACTGCGACTGAAATTTTTCGTTTTATGCTTTTCTGTTATACACCCCATAGCCTGGTGGGTATAGTTCGTGGACGATTTTCTTAACCCAAGAGCTTCATGAGCAAAACTTTCGACTAGTTAGCTTTCCGACAAGTAGACGAGTTGAGACATGATAAAGTCTTAAAAAAAAGACAATGTTTATAGTAAACAGTGTCAAAACGCGTCACAGTTTACCATTATCATTAGTGTTTCTATCCATTTGTTTTTGGTTTTGAGCGCCTCTAAAATGAAAACCTTACATAATATAACTAATCTAGATTAACCTAACCTAATCGAAACTAACCTAACCTAACTAAAACTTACCTAACATAACCTAACTAAACCTATCTGAACTTATTAGTTACGGAGGGTATAACAGAAAAATACCTTTCGTTTTACGGAAGGGTACGGAAGACACTTGGTACAGTTACTGTTCGGTTTCTATAAATGCCAGCCTTGCCTTTCGCGTTTCAGATCATTTGTGAAGTTTTGTTGACGATGGCTGGACAGCGGAATGTGTGGGATTTGGTGAATGAAAAAGATGACAGATGTGAACTATGTTTGTCCTTCCCCAAGCTTATGTACTTTACTAGTTTAGCAATAATCAAAGACGCGTACGAACTACAAAAAATTGTTCATACCTTACCACCGCGTATTATATTTTACCTGGCCCGGACAGCCTACCTTGCCGGTAATAATTACCTGCTGTAAAATTGATAACCTGTTGTTAATTTGCAGATTTTTTTCATGATCTACTTTTGCATTGTACTTGTAATTCACAGGCCGATTTCAGGCGCTGAAAGTATTAATCAGCCACTGGGCATACACAGATTTGGATTTCGCCGATTTAGCACCCAGTGTTTGCACCTATTGCCAAAAATGCAAAAGGGGCACTAAAACTTCTGGTCCTGTCATGTTAGCAGACATCCTCGCTGGCCAATTCACTGACATCGCTCTAAGAACATTGCAAAGTGGACGCGCGTCATCATCACTGAGACATCTCAATCTCCAAGAACTTCCGCCCAGTAAATAATTATACCTTGAATTTATTTTAAAAATGTTATGTTTCAAAATCCGTTATATTCCCAAACTTTCTTATTTTCTTGGTCTTCACGTCTAGTTCAATCGAGAACGCTTATCAAATTGTGCGAGTCCATAACATCCAAGCTTGGAGACGGAAAGAACACAAATCTGCCATTTCCCGAAACTTGTAATAGCATTTTTTCTTTCTTCTGTTTAAGAAAAAGAAAATTATACTAATGAGCGTTAATTGTAGTTACGTTGATGTTGAACGTCGAACCTGGCTCCACAGAGAAAGAAATCGTGGCATTGGAAGCAGCGATGAACTGTTGTCGGGATTCGGACGCCAAGTTTCGGCTGGAAATCAATGGTTGCAGGGCACAAGGATACAATACGTATCAACTCTCACGGTTGCTCAACGCGTTACCAAAAGTAAGAGCTGTGTCTCGTGCCCGAAACAGAGGCTTATTTTGTTGTCTTGTAGTCCTTGATTCATCTTGATTTGGACTATAACAGGTTAGAACGGCGAGGCATGACGGGTGTTGCTGATTCTTTGTCCCAGTTTGGTTGCTTGAAAAGTCTAAGTCTCGCTTATAATAATCTCCAGTTAGCGGATGATATGGAATGGGCTTCCAGGTTTGGGAGCTTTATAGGCTCGTTTCGTCACTTGCAAGGGTTGAATTTATCGTACAGTCCGTTACAAGGTAAACTAAAGCTTTTAAATTAAATATCTTAGTGAAGCTTCCTATTTTATTTAAGTTAATATTTTTTAAAAAGCATTAATGATTGTATTAATATATTAGGAGCGTTGGGGACTGTTCTAAGTCATTTGCAAACTCCATTAACGACTTTGTTTCTTATTGGCTGCAAGCTATCAAGCTTTGATTTGCATTCCTTGCGGAATTCCCCGCATGCTACGTCTTTGCAGCATTTGGATATTAGCGGCAATAATTTGCGTAGTAGCTTGCCGATTTTACTATCACTAGCAGAGATAATTAGTTCCAACGTAAGTTGCAAATATTTATTTCTTCTTTTTATTATTTATTTGAGCATTTTACGTTTATATTGAACGTTAACTATTGGTTTGTTTAGTTACGGACTCTCGGGCTTCGAGATTGCTCCCTGTCGCCAAGCGAGTGCGCAACTATTATTGCCGTGCTTGGCCGAGTACCTGAGCTTTAATGCGAGATGTCATCTGTAAAACAGAGAAACTGTTTTCTGTTATTTTCTTGAAATACAGCATATTTGATTGCCAATCTGTATACAGTAGCAATGCAGCTCCGACTAAGACAGAGAGATTCGAGTTGCGATCTTCGTTTATAAAAGCTTAAGACGTTTGTCTTAACTTGCAGTTGTTTACATCTTATAAGCTATTGAGTTTTAAGGGGTCACCTTAATTTGTAAGATTTTTTTTAACGTTAATGAATCCAAGTAGCTCATTTCTTAACTAAAGTCATTATCCGTGACTTTTTTGCTGCCTTTAGGAGAAATAAAGATGTGAAGCGTCTTTCAGTGGAACACGGAAGAACCTCGGCCATTTTTAAATTCTTACCCTACCTGTGTCCAACGAAAGACTGTCGTAGGGGAATAGAGCAAAATTTTGAGTAGCACTGTACCAAGGGAAACGCTACTGCTATCCACAACAGCGTGTTAATTCTGTGATCGTTTGTATTAGTCAATTGTCGAGTGCGGTGTAATAATGTCACACAAGTGTTACACAAAGGTAAACGTTACGCAATTGTTAATACATAAGCACATCCTTGAAAAAAAGAAAAAAAAAGAAGATAATATCGAATGTTTTCCTATTTAAAAGATTGAAGAAATACAATAGTGTACGTTACTACGAGACTTGTCATGGACAGTAAGGTACCGTTAGTCACCTTAAACGTGCTTAAAGGCGTAATCTTCCACTTCCTAATTTGCACATGGTTAATGAAGTCTCGCAAATGCTGTCGTTCTTCGACCGAAAGATCGTTTCGTATTTTATTAAACATGCCGCTGATATTTTCTTTGAAATCAACTAACTGGTTTGGCAAAAGATTGCACATGTTGGTAAAAACGATGAGTTTAATAATAAAAACAAGTTGGAAATAAAAAACGGGCAACGCAACGTCCGGACCACCGAGGGTCAGTGGTTCCCCTTTCAAGACATTGGACAGCAACTGCAGTAAGAAGAATGCAAATCCCAAGATGAGGAAAAATGCCGTCACATAACTGGAAAACATCAGACAGTTCCAGAGTTCTCCAGCCTTTTTCACGAGTTCGTTCAGTTGGTCATAGCGACTCCATAATTGGTGGATGGCCTCTTTGTGCGACATTGACGTTTTATCGCATTGTTGGAACACTTTCGAACTTCCCTTGACAAACAAATTATTGAATTTGCTTGCGTTAGTATAGATCGGATGGTTGAAAGATGTATATCCGCATTGTTTCTGAGCGAGCGCAACATCGAACATGACAGAATTCTCGATTTTCCGCAGTGATAACGCTAGATAGTAATAGGTCATACTCGGTATTGCGTAACCGACTTCGCCAAGAATGAGTTGATAAAACGTTAGCCACGAGTAGGTAATGTGGATAAGGTGGAGGCAATGCGAGTTTTGAAGAAATGGTGAACGAAGCAGTTGACTTGTCGCATGGGGATATTGCAAGCCAAAGTAGAGGTGATAAGCTACGCCAGATGTAATGTAAACACAAATTAACCAACTCAAAACGTAACACGAGGAAATTCGGGTAGAATCCTCGCTTGATGCAAGAGGTTCTTCAAGTCGCCGCCAGTCTTGGAAAAAGGAATACAGTGATTTTCTTTTCCGTGTTAAAATTACAAGCGTAATTAGCGAAAAAGGAAATTGAAGATACTGGGCAAGAACGGCCGTCAGCTGTTCCAAACTTGGGTCCTTAGCTAACGAGCTTAGTAAACAATAGATATTGTAGGCTGTGTCGAAAAACACACCAAAACCAATAACCATGATGACAAGGAAACGTAAACACAGTTTTAGTTTATTGGCAGGTAAGGGAAATCTCCACGAAAGCAACGCGCCCGTATTGAAAGCTAGTTGACAGAGAGGAGACGTATTTCTTTCAAAAGGCAGGACAAAGTCTTGGACAGCCATCGTGAGCTGTTCGTGTACCCGGAGCTAGCCCAGTCAAGACTGGGCACAGTTAAACGATAGAAGCTAGTGCTGAGTTACCTGAGAGGTCGGGCGTGGGCACAATGTTTGTTTGTTGAATTTAATAGACGAACGACATTGCACATGCTATGTGTTGTCGTCTTCGGCTGTCTTTCGCAAAAAAAGATGAGGATAAAACTAATAACAATAAAAACACAAAATATTAAAGCCCGATAATAGGAACACTGGGAGATTTAAATTAAAATTTGACATTCCCGTCTGGTTCAGATACTTAATTAAAAGAATTGGAATTCCCAAGATTTCGTCAGCTTAAAAGGTATGTCTTTACGTTGCATACTGTCGAATTTTCTTTTCGTTGAGATAAACTGGACATACCATAATTTGATATTCCACACTTTACTCCTTTTCCAGACAGTTTCTACATGCTGCACTGTCATTCATGCAGCCACGTTCCTATCTTCCCACGTCCGCATTTGATTCTTAAAACGGCTACAGCGTCTCTTCGTTTTCTAGTGTTTTTCATTTTATTTGACACCATGCTTCCTGCACTTAAGACCATTTTCTGGTTTGTATTCACTTTCATTTCCACTAGCACTTGTCTTCCTACCCCTCTCCTAGTTATTCGCATTATTTCTTGACTTGTCAAAATGTTTCCTGCTTGTGTGTTGTATAGACTTCCCGTTTTTGGCAGCGATATCGACAGCTTCATTACCTCGTAGGCCTACATCAGTAGGCACCCACTGTAATCGAATCTCAAAACCTTGCTCCATCAAACTTTGTTTTCTTATGTATTTCTTGAATCATTGCAAAATGATTTCTCATACCCCAGTTTTCCAAACTGCTTATTGCTGCCTGTGAATCTGATAGGATAACATACTTTTCTGTCAGACTTCCCTCTATGTACTCTGTCGCTTTAATATGGCCGTCAGTTTAGCTGAGATTACTGACGAATGCCTACATAAGGCATATTCCCTAGCTTCCCATTGTTTTTCTATGAAAATGGCGCACCCTTCGTCCTTGGATCCGTCAGTATAAATTTTGCTAAAATTTTTATATTTTCATCTAAACGCTAAAAATATTTGCACTGTCCTTTCGTTTGGTGAAATTCTCGAATCAATATTTCCGATATTTGTGCGTGTTCCTATTGGCCTTAAGTCCCATGGAGGTAAAAAAAAATCTGCATGTGTTGTTTGGCACTTGTAACCTGACTTTCATTTCTTTGTAGGTCTTTCAAATTTCTGTGCAACTAGATCATTCTTGTGGCGTTCCATAATTCTGTATAGATAGTTATGTTCAACCAGCACTCTTTTCCATTTTAGGGGTAATAGGCCACATGCACATAATAATATAGGGGTAGTTTTGGTTACTCCAAGAATTATCCTCAGTGTTTTGTTTTGAATAGTGTCCAGTGGCGTGTACTTCTAACTTTTCAATTGCTTTTCCAAGTGCAAAGGAACTCATGTATAAAGTTTGTTCCTTCCCTTTCAACCATGTTCTCTACATCTGGGAGCATTTTGTTTGACAGCACCACTTGGATTTCGTCTTCTTCCGATTCCAAACTTGATGTTGGTAACAAACCTGCTGTTTTGCTGCTTCTATTTTCTCCAACCTCAACCTTTTCATCATTTTTATCTTCCAGTTTTTTTCCCTTGGGTTTTATCGCTTACCAAACGCTTTTCGGGTTCTTCCTTCCTTTTTCTTTTCTTTGGTCTCCCCTTTCTTCTTTTCGTTATCACTTCCATAAACCCTTCTTCATCGTCCAGCCTTTTTCCTCGTCTTCGCTCTAACTTCTTTCTCCCGAACTCTACAAACGTCTCGTCACTCAACTTTCGGCATCCACTTGTTTACCACCTTCTACCTTTCTTGCGCTATCCTCTTCCGAAGTCGCCCCCATGACCTTCCTTACTCCGCCCTTCCTGAGAGCAGAGAATGCCAAGTAGTATTACAAAAGACCAACTTGTCACCTCGCAAGAAACAGTACTTACGATTTCCTGACTCAAAACTCTGTGAATATCACACCTTCGAGAAACTGAAAAATGAACTAATAACCCAAAAGCAACACAACAAAAAGGAAGAGAACGGCAAAAGAAACAGAAATGCCAATTACACAACCAAATTTGCTAAATTCTAGCCGGTCAGGGCCCCGGCCGAACTGGTCCCTTTCCTAGATTATTTTCCAGCGAGGGAGAGCTGATAGCCACAGAAACCAAAAAGACACAAGAAGTCGATCCATACCGTTGTTGTGAAACCTTGCTCACTTAACCTAACGAGTTTCGGTATTTATCAAATTTGTAGTGCGTAGCTTTAACCCTATCGTTGACTTTTGGCTATCGCCCTTTGGCTATCAGAAACCTAAATTTACTAGCCACAATGAAGCCCTCTGTATACAACACACGTTACACAATAAAAAATGGGAATTATAGTGTCCATGGTTCAAGGCGGCATTCAGCCATTTCGGAGCCACTGACAGAAAAAATACTGCAGTAATAACTCCACAAAACTTTACACAACAATTTGACTGTAATATTCCTCCTCTCGCTAAGTTAAAATTCATGCAAGCGGCCTGCACCTTCAAACAAATTAGCTCTGCGTCTCCGTTTTGACATTTTGTTTTATTGTACTGGGTCAATGTGTCAAACTAGCTTGTGTTACCAATCCTTTCCTGTCGTGGACAGTTTACTATTCAAAACGTACAACGTAAATTTTTAAAGTAGATAGGTATAGTCAAGTTCATATAGTTAAGTTAAAGACGGGATCAGTTTTTTTTCAGAAACTATTTGTAGAAAGAAAGCCAAAAATCATATAACGCCACTAAGCAGACGTCGTTCATCCTAAACACACACATAAACATAACTCTATCTTCTCCTGAACATTTTGACAGTTTTGTTTGACATCCTCCTGAAACATTTTCGCATCTTTCGCGCCAATAATGCACTATTTCGCCACGCATCGCTTGGTGTGGATAAAACTTTGTGTCGTTCCTTTTCTTGTCATGAATATGTATGTGCTGTTTTATTTTATGAGTGCAAAATTGCCTTTTTAAACTGTCGTTACGTAATCGAAAAAAATCAAAGCACAAATAGAACAGTAACTCGTGCACACTGTATAATTGAAAAAATTTATATGTTTAAAGAAATAAGCCTACCACGTTTTCTTCACTGGCGGACTGCTCAATGTGCAGTCTTCCGTAGGTTGCGTCCATAGTGACCTTTCATAAATCGCTCCTGTTGCACTTAATTAACATTTGTTAACTTAATCAATTAACAATCCGCTTAGCAACGATCAACGGAAGCACAGGTTAGAAACGGAAAAATAGAAAGTCTAGCGATTTAAATTCTTTTGACTCGTGACACAAGTGGCATTCGAAGTTTTAAGATCGACGGTTTCAGTCACATGCAGTCAAATTTGTGGTTTAAACTACTAAGTTAAGGATCCCCAAAGTTTCGTTCAACCATTGAACCGAAATATATCTCTTCTTAAGTTAACTTTCATCACGAACACGTTAAGGGCTAAATCTACCAAATCTTCACTGTATTACTTTTCCGGTTATTTCCTATGTGTGTACGTGCCCTGCACTCTGAGCTATTCTGCCTATTTTAAATGGCACCGCTTGGAGGCAATGAATGTAGGGAAAACCTCGCTTGATTTCTACCTCATGTACGCTCCGATGGTGGTGTTAACATCCTATGAGTACCCAATCGCTGAATTGGGTACACACAGCCCAGTTTCGTCTATAAACACCTGGCTTTGTCGCTTCTGAGGATCGAAAAGGCTTTCGCGGCTGAGGTTTGTTCCATTAAGCAAGATATTGTAAACCTGTCACTTTCAGTTCAACCAAAAACGAATAATTTCTTCGTCTCTGAATCTAACAATTCTCCACCTTCTTCGATCAATAATGAAAATATGAGTAAAATCAACAAAGGTGCAATTGATCCGTCATGGGGTCGTTAAGAGCATCTTCATCGATTAGTATCAGAGGCAGGAAAAATCTGGGATATTTTGTTGTTTAAAAACTACGTGATTTCGTTTTTGAGCTTGTGCATTAATGCCGTCTATTTAGCACAAAATCTGGTTCACGTTTTTAACCATGAAGGAGCGATCCTCGGTGATACTAACGTAGCCACTTTTACGGCCTTTGTGCAAGTCGACCAGACTGCGAAGCTGATTAACGTACCTAACATGTGTAACGATGCAGATACAGGAGTTTAGGGCGAATATAGGTACCGCGTTCAATCAGATAAGACATGATCTTGACAGAGAAGGCCAACGGCAATTCCGCGATTTCCTGTACAGTGTGAATATAAAACAATGGTCAATATCATCTTTGAACATGTGTACCGTTACGAACCGCACTTTACTGGGAATGATAAGTTTCATGGTGACGTATGATGTGGTGTTTGTTCAAGAGCTTAAATAAAACGCCACTTCATTGATAATTCATAGTTATCAGTATTTCGACGTACATTAATCCTCTAATTTTTAATCCTATTTTATTTTAAACCTCGTTCGTGTATATCCGTTGTAAATTGAGTGACCGGAAGAGCCCCGTGTCCGTACGAGCCCCCGCTTCCACCTGGTACGTGTCACGTCTCTAATGCTTGTACACAAATCCTTCAACAGTCTGTATATGCTCCAATGTAACCAATACAAGCTACAACGAGCATTAGAGTTTTAACGTTTTTCTCATTTCACATTACATTTTCTTTACAAACTGTTTATTACAGCATCAGACGTAGGCGTGGCGCAAATACTAGCTTTGGAGTGACGAGAAAACGTAAAAGTTTCTATAGCATGGTGAGCGATAAGTCAAGAGGAAAAAGGCTAACCTAGCATAAATTTTGCTATACTTCCAGTGACTTGAATGCAGCTTAACTGCTAGCTTAACTTGAAAATACTGAAATAGCAGAAAGAAATGAGAAAATTACTGAAGTAACGATCTAATGATCAATAGCTTAAGAGCGACGAGAATGATAAGAAAAGTACTCTATCTGACGCATAAAAGACTAAAACAACAGAACGAAAAGCTAACCTTACATAAAATACGAGTTTTTCAAATATAATATAATATTAAATAGAACCTATGGTAAAAGAGCCTAATTTAAATTACAATGCGCTGAAGTTATAGAAATAGATGTTAACTAACTCAATCTAAAATACTCCATAATCATAGTAATTCAGGCCAATCTAACCAAAAAATACCGAATTAACAAAAATGATCGCAAAACTAAACTGATTTACTCAAATATTGTTCTTTAAACCTCGTTATTTGAGGTAGAAACACTTGTTCACTTGTTCAATGAAAAAAAAAAATCTCACGGAGACAAAAAAATAGGACATGTAGCTCAAAATCACAAGAAAGGCGCAGAGTTTTTCCGCCTTTTTCACTAGACCATCCACATATTCGTAACGATCCCACAATCGACGGATAGCATCATAGTAAGTTACCAGCAATTTCTTTTCAGTGTCTGCTTTCTGTGACAAAGCACCTGTTTTCAAATATAGATACGCCAACTCGAGCAGAACAATATATGAATTCACACGAAGCCACTAAGAATACAAAATACGAAACTTTACTAAAATCATCCCTGCGCTCAAGTTGTTCCTGAAGTTGCCGCCAGGTCTGCAGGAACTGGTAGATCGAATTTCTCTTCACGTCAAAAACAAGACAGTAATAAGAGGTAAGGAAAAATTCAGAAATCGGGTCACAATACGAATCAACTGATCCGAGCTGATCTCACCTTATAAAAGCTAAGGGCAGAAGGTCAAAAAGATCTGTTCCAATCAATCCTACGGTGGCAAAACGTAGACCGAGTAAAATTTTATTTGTAAGTAAAGGCCGTTCCCATGAAATTAAAGCACTGGTGCCAAAGGCTAGGCTGAAGAGAGGAAAAAGATCTCTTTGAAGAGGCAGAACGAAATTAACAGCAGCCATCCCAAACGAGCCGTGGTATCGGCAGGAAAGCAGGACCGACTGGACGTGATCTTACGATTAAGTGCTGCAAAGTCCCTCAAGGGTTTCTATGGGACATTGTACCCAATGAAACCTTACTTCCACTAATCGGTAGGTTGCAAAAGAAATTGACAAACAGTGAAGGGTGGCAAGTCTAAGACTTAGCAACTTTGCTGTCCTTCTTTCAACACTATTTATCTTCATGTTGTCGTTCAATTTTTAATTCCCGGCACCACGTGTGAAAGGCTTTCGTCCACAATGACCTTTCATGAGCTTTTCTTTGCTGCACTTAATTATAAATAAAATCCCACGCTTAATTCATTGTATTATTAGAAAGAATCAAAGTGTTATTGAAACAGTAGTATGAAACCAATGGGAGTAACGAGCACGGATCAAGCCTGATCCCCAGAAATAAATAAAAACTATAAAAACTCCACGTTTGCAAAATCAGAGTTCTACCGAAAATACGTAGTTCTTTATCGTAAGAACCCAAATCTAGCACAGAAGCCTAAAGTAGCAGCCATTTGTTTCGAAACACTGTAGGTGTGTTCCAGATACCAAGATACGATAAGAGAACAACGCAGAATAAAAGTAACGGTGGTGCCTGTATATTAGAATCTTGTTATAACGCATCCATAAGGCTAGAAATTTTTTTTCGGTATGTCCGAAGTTCTTCACACCTGAGGCATTCTCCATACATTTACATGATTCGAGAATTCAAATCCATATACTTTAGCAGACGGTTCGTTATAAAAGGGGTCATTCTAACCGACTGCTGTAAATGTTTAAGACTTATACAGTTGATGGGTTGTATAAACCATTAATTTAAGTTCTATTTTTTCCCGATTTTATCGACTTATCATCACTCCGGTTAGTACTGGTTTACTAATTCATACTCTGAATTCTGTTGTATCATCAACGTCTACCTACAAAGCTCAGTGAACAATAAACGAGAAAGTTTCAGTAAATAGATTTTCCTTGTAAACTGGGCATTTCGATGAATCATTCACGGTTGTCCACAGCAACCTTACTGCGTGAGTGCTTTGAACTGCGTAGAAATATTTTGCCTTTACCATGCAACTGAAATACAACTATCGTGCAATTAAATTATGGTCCATAAACAAGAACAATAAATCACACCAAGGACTGAAGAGACACAACTGCGTAAGTTACCACCAAGCTCGCTGTTGACAGCAAAGTCCCATTCGTCACCTTAAACATATTTAAAGGCGGTATTACTCACTTTTGGGCATGCAAATGATTAACTAAATCCCGCAATTGTTGCCCTTCTTCGTCGGAAAGGTCGTCTCGTATTGTGAACAAAAATGGCGCTGATGTTGTCCTTGAATTCAGCCAACTGATTCGGCAAAGCGTTGTACATGTTTGTGTAAACGACGGGTTTAGCCATGAAAACCATTTGGACGTAAACAGTTGGAATCGCCATGTCCGTGCCTCCCATCGTCAGTATATGTTTCTTCAGGATAGTTACCACTCTCTTAGTAAGAATGTAACTATAGGCGAGATGCTAAAGACGTCACGTAGCTGGTAACCATCAGAAGGTTCGAGCGCTCTCCCGCTTTCTTTACAAGAATTCTAACTCTCTCGTAACGATTTCTTAGTTGATGTATGGCATCATTTTACGAAGCTGACGATTTGCCGCATTTCTTCATCATCACCGAATTCCTAGGATTAAAGAAATTGTTGTATTGGGTGGCCACATGGCTAACAACTTGTGCGTGGTTGAGCGAAACTTCAGCCATGAACGTAGTTCCGATTCTTCGAACTAACGCCAGATGTCGGTAAATGTAACTCGGCAGTGAATATCCGTTTTCTCCAAGAAGTGTCTGATAAAACATTAACCATGATTACACAGCGTAATAAGCTAAAAGTAACGCGAGCTCCACAGAAATTCCGAACTAAGTAGTTGAGTAGCCGCTAGGGGGTATGTAAACGAAAGCACATCACATAACCCGGTAAACCTACTATATTAAAAAAATGAACCAACTAAGAACAAAATAAAATGAACTTTTGCTAGAAGCGTTCGTCGGATAAAGAGGTTCTTTTAGTTGCTGCCGGTCTTGAGGAAAAAAACTGTACAGCGATTTTCTTTTCCACGTTAGGATTACAAAAGTTGTAATAGACAGAGGAAACTGGAGATATCGGGAGCATATGGAAATACGACATTCCACGCTTTGGTTGTTAGCTAAAGAGCTTAGTGAACAATAGACATTGTAGCTGATGTCAAAAGACAGACCAAAGAAGATGAAACCAATGGCTACGTAACATAGACACAGAAGCAGGCCACGGACGGGTCCATGAAACTAAAGACTCGTAACGAAAGCTAATTTACAATAAGGAGATGTGTTTCTTTCTACAGGAAGGACGAATTTTGGCCTGACACTGTGAAAGCTTGCTCGCGGATCTGTCGCAGTCGAGTCAAGACCGGCGACGTGAGCTTACAGTGGAGCAAAGGTTGAAGTGTCGAAAAGATCCACGAGGTAGGTCTACTGTTCCCTTAAGAGATAAATAAATAGATAAAAAATAGAGTTAAAAAGGCTTAGAATTCATAAAAAAATATCAACAATAAAAACGAAAAAACTATGAATTTTGATAGAATTGTTCACGGCAGGCACTTATTCTATTTACTTAGATAACATCCTTTCACTGTAGTTCCGCCTATTGACAGGTACTTAGGCAACCAATTTAGAAAAGAGAAGAGCCAATACATCCTGCCACATGTTTTGCCCTCAAAGCACTCAACTTAACACAAGACTGGCCGAGGCTGTCGTTCATTGTAGTTTATAGTCATTCACGTAGCGCAGTGAAATACGGAAGTCCCATGTAAACATTGGCTGCTTTCAGTCGAGTCATACTTTGCAGCAATATGAAATGATATTGGCTTTGACACTACGTATTGAGATTACATTTTTAACTGGCTAATCCGTTGTAAGAACGACGCGAAGATCCACTTTAACTTGACTTTCTATCGACCGTTCACTCTATTCATCGAAAATAAAATTCAGCTGTCATAAAGTAGCAATACTTCGACGTGCCTACGGCAAAATAAATATGTACCTACTGTACCTACAAGAAATAAGGAAATGTTTCTCACTAAGGTTATATCTATAATATCATGAGTTCTACGACACCGCGCTCAGTCTATTGGGGACTGTTGACTGTACACAGTACTAAATAATGGCTTCCCGAAGTTTCGTACTACCATTTGACCGGAACATATCCCCTCCCTGCAAGCTGGTTTTCTTCATTAATGGGATAATTTCGTGGGAAAAGCCACTTACGGCAAATAATTTAGTGCTGCGATTTCGGTATACATTGTTGTGTTTGGTCGGACTGTGTCTATGTATCGAACTAGCGTCTACCACCTATTCTTTTAAACGCACTCCAAAGAGGAATATCGGCGTAGATCAACTGCTATCCTTTGCCTCACATTACGTACGAATACTACCAACGTTCAATACCCTAACCGTATTTAAAAAAATGCCGTTTACCGATTTTTAACGACTGGCGAAAGCTTGAAGAACCGCTTCAACCTGCCGTCAACTCAAGCCGAGTTTCCTCGTACTTTATCTTCTATTCCTTCATATGGACGTTATGTGCATCCTGGGCTATTCTATCTATTTCGCAGTGCATTACCCTGCGGCAATAGGCATGACATACAATCTCGAGTTTGCCCAAAATATAACTGCTCAATACTTGCTCTGGCTGTCGTTTTATTGTTTTATCAGCTAGTTATCTGTGAAATCGGGTATGTATTACCTGCATTTGTGTACAGGTACTTGGCTTTGTCGCTTTTGTTAACCGAAAAGACTTCCATGGCTGAAATTGCTCCCGTTGAGGACGTGAATGGAAAATCTTTTGGATGTAAACTCCTAACGAACAATTTTCTAATTTTCGACTACAACATGGGTTCATCCAAGTTGAAAAAGAAGAATAATTCACACGCAGCTTACGAGGACGCCTTATCTTGATCAACTGAAAGAAGCGGCGAAAATCTGGGATTTTTTTTTGTTATTTTACGAACTACGCAATTTCTTCTTTTAGCATCTGCAATGTTGTGTTCCTTCTGATACAAAATCTTGTATGTGTCTTAAATAATCAACAAATGACCATCAGTGGTCCTGACATCGCAGTTTTTACTCTTTCCTTCCAAGTGGCTCACATAGCTAAACTTATCACCACAACTAACATGTACAACCCTTTACCAAAGCAGCTACAAGAATTCAGAGTGAACATGAGTAAAACTTTCAGCTAATTACGATTCGTCCTTACGGTAGACGAAAAGCAGCTATTCCGTGATTTCCTTGTCTGCGTGAATACGAACCAGTGGTCCGTAACGCCTTTCAGTTTGTTTAGTATTGCGAACAGTACTTTGCTTTCTATGACAAGCTTGATTGTGACCTATGCTATAGTGTTTATTCAGTCGCTTTAATAGAACACCCATTTTGTGACAATCCAATTTGCTTATTTTAAAAGAAGTTTTTGGAAATTAAATGAATGTAAAATTAAATGATCTGCGAAATATGTTTCCAGATTCTGCTGTGATTCCTTTTTAGAGAAAAGGAATAATGTAATTAGAAAACATAAACTTGAAAAGGAAAGTAGAATATTCTACTAAAAAGTGATAATACCTAAAACCATTTCGGACATACCGTAACAACTAATGCATCTCCAACATGTTTGGGAGCTGATTTGGCAATATTGCATTATTGGAAAAAGAGAGGGCATTAACTTCGTCCTGGAAATCTGTAAAAAAAAAAATCGATGAAGGGCGTTCCTACGAAATTAACGCGCTGGAGAGGAAATTTTTTTTTAAGAGGCAGGTCAAAATTTTTGACAGCCATCGTAATCTCGTTTGTGTCTAAGCACAGATTGGTCCAAGAACGAACCGAAAACGATCTCACGATACACATAAAAGCTAAAATACAAAAGAAAAAAAGTTATTTCAAAGTTCCTTTTAACTATATAAATAATGTCTGCCTTCACGTTGTCGCTACGTTAACCGTGAAGCTTTTGATACCTTAAAAGTGCACTTTAGCGTATAAGGTACGTTGCAAGCTTCCGCTCAAGAAAAGTGACATTTCTGCGACTTTTTTCTCTTTTAAGTGCCTTGTAGTGTTAGCCTTTATTCTAAGGGCATAAACATACGATGAGGTAGCACAAGCTTGATGAGTCGTAAACAAATAATGGTCACTATTTGCAACCTTTCATTGTAATAAACTCTTAACGTACATCCTTCAAGTACTGAGTTTTAACATTTAAGTTTTAATTTCCGTAGAGTGTATAGCTTCCACTCCGCCACCGATTTCTCCTGAACGGCTACGTGTTTTAAGAAATCGATCAAATTCCGCTAAGTGCCGCACCTTAATAACCCTTTGTAGATCAGCATTCCAATTTCGACGAGCATTTCAAACGCGAAAGCGAAAACGCCTTTGAAATATCCTGGATCTTGTGGCTTGAGTTTTATGAGATCAGTCTCAGACCAACAATTAGTCACTCACCACACGCTCACACAGCCATACACAGTTCATCATGACCTATCGAAGTTTTACGTCACCGTTCGACCGAGACATTGCTCCGCTTAGCAAATTTGCTTTTCTTACTAGCGCATTAATCTCCTGGGAGCGGCCTTTACCTACAAACAAATTCGTTCTGTGCCTCCGGTACGCAATACTGTGTTTTATCGGCCTAGGTCTGAGTTTGGAATTAGCGTATATTATCTATGTTCTTTCACGCTATTCAACGAGTAACAGCATCGTAGAGCAAGTGTTGTCAGTGTGCTCCCGTTTTATGCACCTACTGCCAACGTTAGTTACTCTTGTTGTGTTTACCTGCAAAGGAGACGCCATCTACCAATTTCTCCGCGACTGGAGGAAACTGGAAAGACCCCTGGATGAAACTGTTAGTTCCATCAAAGTTTCATTTTATTACGGGTTTAGTTTCTTTCAAAGTATATACGTTCTCTGCCACCTAGCTTATTCGGCCTATTTTACATTCGCATACTTGGAAAAAGTAAACATACTTTTCAGCTTCGAAATTGTTAAAAACACAACTCTATTTTATTTTCTGTACACAGTCTATATGGTGATAATATTTTATCAATACATGCTCCTTGAGATAGGGTACGTTCTACCAAGTTACGTGTACAAGTATTTGTCTCTGACGCTAGTAAGGATCAAAAAAGCTTTCATTGTTCAGATTTCTCCCACACACCAACAAAATGTTAGAAAACTTTCTGCATTCAAGTGGAAGACAACCAATTTCGTAGTGTCTGATGCTCTTGCGGTGTCACCTATCTCGACCTGTGAGCAGAATTTCTGTACTTGTACATCTTCGTCATACGAGGTTGCAATTGGACAACTATGGAATCGTTTCGAGCAACTGAATCGACTGGTTGACGAGGCAGGGAAGATTTGGGACTTTTTGCTGTTCACTAACTACGGGATATCTTTTCTCATCATCTGCAACGTTGTTTTCTTCTTAATACAATGTGTCGTACACGGAATGAATAATCCACAGTATAGTTTTGGTGGCCCTGATGTTGCGGTTGTCAGCTGTCTCATTCAAGTTGTTCAAGTTGCGAAACTTATCATCATAACTAACATGTGCAATGCGTTACCGAACCAGCTACAGGAATTTAAGAAGAAAATGAGCACCATCTACAGCCAAATACGCCACGGTCTTACCATAGAAGAGCGGCAGCAATTCTGCGATTTTCTTCTCTGTGTGAAAATGAATCAGTGGTCGGTAGCACCTTTGAGCATGTTCCGAATTACGAACAGCATTTTGTTGTCAATGTCGAGTCTGGTTATGACTTATGCTATAGTGTTCATCCAAACTCCAAAATAAAACATATGTTTACTAAAAATTCTATATTTCCAGTGTTTGTAGGTGTGGTAAAATAGCCTTCAACTATGTCAACCCGTTTGAACACGGATTAAGCTACTGGTTAGGAAATGTGTACCACCATATACAGGATCCAAATATGAAACACGAATTGTAGACAACAATAAATAATGTATCAAGACACCATGAACAAAATCGGAATATATTTGATTACTGATAAAAAAAAAACTCCGTGAGCAGGCTCCAGTGTTAGATTTGGGGTTCTTACGCTAGAGAACTACGTATTTACGGCAGAACTCTGATTTTGCCCACCGTGGAGTTTTTTTTATTAATACACTTATATTAGTATATATTTTATTAATTTCAATTTTTTAAATATATTTTACTAATATGCCCGTTTAGCTCGGGGTCTTTTTCCTGGAAGTGTAGCGTATGGTCAGTGTAAGGCGTATTTAGGGTCAACGGCGCTCAGGGCAAATGACTAAAAGGCACCCCCTCCCAAATCTTACGCACACATTTTACGAATTTTTTCTGGCTAGAATTCTGATGCAATTACCAATCTGAGCACTACCACTGCAAATTATATCTCTATAAAGCTGAGAGTAAAGGCTTGCATTTGCTGTTACAAACATCCTTATTGAGAGAATGCATTCTGCTATGGCCCACAATTACTAAAATATATGTAATTAATAATCTCGTTGATGTATTTTTTTTAGGAGGATATATCTTGTAGTATCAGGCGCAGTTTTATCAATGAAGCAAATAGTCCCTTATAAGGGGTCTTTTGGTTGCTATGGAGTATGTAATACCGTAAAAGCTTATATCACTTGATCAGTAAGTTTTAAATATGCTTAAAAAGGTGAAAATTGCAAAAAAAGCTAAGATACCATTATGTGTTTTCCTTATTTATAATACAAACTCACCACCACTATTGTTACTAACTCAAACACAAGGTATACAGTAAATTACAGTGAATGATTAAAGTTTTAAGGCAATATTAATTTGTAGAAGAGACTTGGATTAATTGTAATGCGTTGCAAAGATAATAAAAATAATAACTTTCGAATAATGGACACCTTTCGAATAGCGCACTGAACGTACCCTTCCTTGCGATAAATTGTAACGTTGATAAGCTAGTTGATAAGCTAACACCGCCTAACCTGATATTGCTCCACTGACAAAACACTGTTCATTGATTAAGGGAAAAAACAACTTCACTATTCTAGTTCTGACGGTGAAATTCTGCGAGATATGTGTGAGGGGTGTTCGTGTGTTCTTTTTCTGTGTCAACGAGATTTGCCACGGATTTACTTACTTTGCCCGGGTTTGTTCTAGAGTATTCAACACAAAGATTGAATAGCGTTACTTGAATTGTACTAGAGTAAATTCCTTTTACGATTGTCTTTAACACTGACGTCATTAACACAAGAGGTTTAATTTATTGAACATGTTTTATTTTTTATTTATTTTTTTTTATTCAGCGAATAACATGGTGCAGCAACTGAGCCAAAGTGAGACAGACAAACAGTTTGTGGCAAATAATACGGATGCGGGTGTTCATTTTCGTCGAAAAACGCACTGAAGGACACGAGACTTGAAGCATCTCTATAGTCAGACAGACACAAACCGGTAATGCGCATGCGGTGTAGATTTTAGTCGAAAAGCCACTGAAGGATACGAACAACTGAGCCAAAATGAGACACAAACCGGTTGTGGTAAATGATGTGGTGTAGATTTTCGTCGAAAAACGCACTGAAGCACACGAGACTTGAAGCCTCTGTATAGTCACCTAGTCAACATATTAGGCAAGAAGTGAAGCTTCATCAATATGAGTGTCAGGCTCGTGATGATTTTAGATCCACTTTGAAGTGCAATTCTGTAAAATATGGCAAGCAATACTGTTCAGAGTTTTCCTGAAAATTCTGAGTCCCAAATTGATTGGAATTCGGACTCTTCTAGCGAAGATGAATCAGCCAATGAAATTGATCCGTCTGTACTTCCACCCTCACTTTACGTTCAGGGTAACATCAATGTGTATATGCAAGTTAATTCCGCTACACAAATTACAACCTTGAGCAACAACGCGGTGCAAGTTCATCAACCTGAAGTATTTGCTTGAAAATCATTATTAACATTTTCCATTTCACTTAATTTCTTGTATGGAAAGGTTGACTACAACGTGATATTCCAGGATTTGCGACAATTCTGGAAGCAACGTGCCAACTCTAGACGACGGAATCAGATTTCCCGTAAATGGAACGACATGGAGTACGAAACTGCAAGCTTTTACATCAAATTGGAAATGAAAGACCAATTTTCTAAATGCGACTTTCCTATTGAACTCGAAAAATTGTTTGAAACTTACACCTTTGGGGTAAAATGGACACGTACTTTCAAGCTTATGTTGATGAGTTATAATTAGGATAGAGAAAATGAAGTCGGAGAGAAGATTTTCATTCAAGGTAACCCAGGATTTGGGAAAACTACGCTGTCTCATAAGATTTATGAAGACTGGGGTCAAGATCTTGAGTATGTCAAACAATTTCAGTTAGCCATCTTTATTCAGCTACGACACCTCTCGGTAAATATCCTAAACTCACATAAGATTCTTTTCCTTTATAAGACGTTTCATGGACTAGAAAGAAAATTTCCGTGAATATTTCAAGCAAGCCTTAATTCCGCAAGAAAAGCGCGACCAAAGCGACAAATACTGGGAAGCTCTGGCAGAATTTCAAGAAAAGACATTATTCATTCTTGACGGCTATGACGAGGTCCCTAAAAGTTTGAAAGGCGAAATCGACCAGCTAATGACTGGATCACTCTTCGGTCGGGTAAGTTCACAGGCTGATGACCAAATTGACCATTAATAAAACATACATAATTAGATTTTTAATTAAGGAAGCTCAAATTTAACAGACTAGAAGAGTATAACTCATTGTTTGTTACAGTCCACAGTTCTTTTAACTTCACGTTTCCTTCCCTCGAACGTTGAACTGATTGCGTGTTCCACCAAGAACGTCACCATCATGGGTTTCGCAAGCGAGCAAATCATTGAGTTCGCTTCCAGAATACTTTCGCAACCCCTAGCGGAGAAATTCCGTGAAACCATCACTGACAGCGACGTGTACCAAGAACTAGCTCAATGCCCTCTGTCGTGCAACATGCTCTGTCAGCTTTTCGAAATCGAAGAGGGCAACATACCCTCCAATTACACCCAACTGTACACTAACATGGTGAAACTGCAGATGCGACGCGCTAAATTCCGCAATAAGCGTCAATCAGCGACGTCTGACAAGGAAAGCAGTGAGGATGACTCCAGCGACGAAGAAAGCGGTCCAAATGCGGTCTTCGGGCCCTACGACGCGTTGCTGCAACAGTTAGGCAAACTGGCATGGGATTGTTTGCTCAAAACTCGGTTCGTTCTCAAGCGAAAACAACTGCGAACCGCGTTAGGTGAAGACTACCGCCAAGTGGTCGATCTCACTGTTCTTTACAAAGAACACGAGCTGGATTCTCAGGCTGAACGGAGCACTGCCACATACGCCTTTGCCCATCGTACCTTCCAAGAATTTTTCGCTGCCTTCTATCTCGCTAAGCACGTTACATCATCTCAAGAGTTGGCGCTGTGTGTGAGGGAATTGATGGATTGCCATATGGACTCGTACTTCATGTTGCTTTCCTTCATGGTAGGCTTGCTAGGACCCAAAGCTGGCTTATTGTTTCAGGTCTACCGCACTAGTCGTATAGACGACTACGTAGCTTACCAGTTTTATAAAGAAATTCCAGAAAATTCCAGCTTGTTGCGTGAACTCGCTAGCCAATTACATTATACACTGGACTGCAGAGCAAACAACAGAAGTTGTCTTCATAGCCTTGTATTGTCAGAGACCTCTGCCGTCAAAGATTTGTTATTTACAAGTAATCCCTCGGACTTCGGGGAGAATTGGTCCTTGCAAGCCTTTTTAGGCAGGGATTTCTCTTCCCTCGTTCAAGTGACGGCCATAACGGTCAGTAATGACTCGCACTCCAATCTGGGTCAACTGCGTCTTCAACCACGATCGAAAAAATTGGACCTCCTAAATTTGAAGTTGTGTTTACGGAACATGCAAGAGCCGCCGCTTGACGTTGTATACGACAAAACGCTATGTCGGATGTTCGAATTATTAAACCGACACACAAGGCTTCGACGATTAGCAGGAATTACATTGTGGGATACGGCACCCGACGACAAAGAACTTTTCAAAGAAAGCCTGGCAACGTTTTGCAGTTTACATGATACTTTGGAAAGCTTGGAGCTACGTAAGTAGGCTACACCCAAGAAATTGCTTTCACTTTTCGGCATACGCAATTTCCGATATATATGACATTTTCCTATCCTTTACTTTTGATCTCTGACATTACTGTTCATTTCTTTTTAGACTTTGAAGGCACATGGGAGTATAAATCGGATATGTGGGATTTCGTTGTTAGCGCTTTGACTCGGAGTTCTAGCTTGAAAGAAATTTCTGTGATTGACGGCATTTCTTTCGGGGGTCTCGAGAAAATCAAAACGTTTGATTTACCCCGTGAAGCACTGTTCTCCGCTCTGGTAGAACTTTCTCGAACGACGAATTTGCGAAGATTATCCTGGAAGGAACAACGAAAGGATTATACTGAGCTGTAATTTAATCTAGAGTGTATGATCACAATTACTATCAGTTTACCCTATACTATAGGCATGTCGACGTGCTAGCTGATAGAAATTGGGGTAATTTGACCCACCTGACGTTGAAGAGTCCACAAGAACCTTTCGATGGCCGTTATTTCTTTGAAAGCCTAGCCGACACTAAACTGGTGTACCTAGCTTTGAAGCAGTGGCACATACATCTATACGTAATACCTTGCTGTGTTTTCACTGCCGTCTAAACCCGTGTTACCGAGCGAAGTGAACGGATTACAGTGTAATTTTTGCTCGGTAACACGTTCCAAAGTTATCTAAACGTCCAAACACAGCCTAACATAGCCTATCTATATAGGTGTTACCGAAAGAAGACAATACGATTGCCCGTGACGTTTTGCTCGGTTACACGTGTTTTTATGGCAGTGATAACACACCCTTCATCAATTTTTTTTTAATATATATACAGGAAGAGGGCCTTGGTGATGTACTAGATAGTTTAAAGCGTAGCAAACTTGGCGAGCTGCGCTTCGTTCGCTGCACGTTTGAAATAACATACCCGACCATCGAAAGTGGGAACTTCCAACTGCCTCCTGAAGGAAGCGTTTTGACGAAACTAACTCATTTGTCTCTAAAAGAAACTCACTTTCACATTTGGCCAACCCATTTTAGGGACGTGCTACAAGTTGTCAGCGAGCCTCGTGATGCCTCGTTGCGTATTTTATCCTATTTCAGATCGCAGCTGCAGTTCCTCAGGCTTGACGGCACTGCGCTCATGTCGGTCGATCGAAGCGTAGAAATGTGGTTCGATTTCCTGCATAGCTTGTCTTACTACGACCAGTTAACTTCCCTCCATATTGATTTTGAACACGCTTCGGATGCAAGTACGTAACTCACACCGTGAAGTACGCAATAGGTCTTCAGTTGAACTCCGATGTTGCCAACCCCGGTCAAGGAAACTCGCGATTAAGTCAACCACCTCGGCAAACATTTCTCTTCATTAATAATGGATCTTTTTGTTGATTTCAGTGATTTCCCTCATTCCCACAACAACCTCACGAAAGCATAGTTAAAGAAAAAAATACTACTGTACATTCGAATTTTTAAAGTAAACCAAATGCACTAAATCACGTGCATCTGATTTTGACAACTATACGGCTTGTCAACTACCCCTCCGGTCCCTACCGATTGGCAAAGTAGGAGTTCTAATGTATATTCTTTGAAAACAAGGAACAGTCGTTTTGCTCAATGACGCGCTACTGGCTAACCATACAATCTGATACTGGATAAGTGTTTTCCGTCCTAATTTGCTTTTATTTTCTTAGGTCAAATTGACGAAGACTTATATCTTCAATTTTATGGTATAACTGCGTATGAAATGCCAGCAGTCATGTCGGAAAAAGTCTCCGAAGCTTTGAGCCACACAAAAATTGTGGACGTCAGGCTTGATGAGAAATCTATTAGCGCACCCCAGGAGAAAAGAAGGCTTGTTGCCTTGATCGAAGGAATATTAAGAGGACGACCTTATCTTCAAAGACTTGGAATCCCCCCTGTAAACGGCGTTGAGTTGTCGAAAAACATAGCAGATCTACTGCGGGATCTGTGGAAAGGCAACGAAATACGTTTAGATTTGAGCCGAGGCATATTAGGAACTCAGTACAATTTTGTACATGCTCTGGTCCACGACCTGCAGTACGGAAATGAGGACGACAAGCTGAATTTTGAAGTGAAATATCTTGGTGTTAGTACAATCACTGACTCCTCTTTTCTTGTGCAACGTAAAGGACAGAGTGCTTACGCAAACTGACAATGTCTGAACTTAAACGCTCTCAGTCTTCTAACGAACTGTAGCATTTCTGAAATTACCTCCGTACGACCAACAAATCGCCTTCAAGCGTTGCACGCTTTCGTTCCATATCCTGAACATGTAATAATTTGTAAAATGTATAATTAATGCATTACTCTTTCAAGTACTTGTAACTAATTTTTTTTTTAAGTTTCTAGCAGAAACCAAATATCCTACGCTCATTCACGCATCACTTGGTGGTAAATCATGACAGGCTAAACTTGTCCATCTAATGTATTTCTGAAAAAATGAATATGAGTTGGAAATAAGGAAATATTGTTACCTTTGCAGAAGCCTTTTCTCTTGGCTTCCAGGGTTATTCCTGACGTAATGTAACACACCTGCCAAGAGCGAAAATTCTTTCACAACACAAACAACCATTCAAAAGTGCGCGTTGGGTGAATTTCAGCTGAACAACGGCGCTCATGTCATCATGGCGGGAAGGTTAAACTAGCACGGGTGACCCAGAACGTTTGTAATTTGGAAAAATAAATAGGCTATTGAAAATTAAATACTGCTTTATACGTAAATTAATAAAACTTCTGTATCGCCAAGCTACTGCGAAACCACTATGTGCCATGTTTGGCCGAGTGCTTGAGCTTTTATACGAGATGTCTTCTGTAAAACTGAAAAATGTACTAAAATCTGTTATTGCCTTGAAATATAAATTATTTTATTGCAGATTTTTATATACGGTAGTAGCGATGCAGCTCCAGCTAGGACAGTGTGATTCTATCTTCAGTCTCCTATTTACGAGTTTGGTAGGTTCATATTTTTAAGAAATTGTTTGACCTTATTAAAATTCATTCCGTAAAACTACAATTATTAAAGATTTTTATTCAATATTAAACTGCTTCCACGCGTTTATCTCGTCCTGTGCGTAATAGGACCTAGTCGTCTAACGCACCCCTAGGTAAAAAAAAAAAAAACTGAACATAACATGGACAATAATATAAAACTCAGGTGGCGAAAGCTAAGTTCTAGCGATTTCGATTTGTATAAATATTGTGCTTATTTTACTTATTGCACTTAGCACGATTAAAAAGGTTCCGATACCCCTTGCTAGGTAATTTACTGTTTAATTCATGAAAACTCACTACTCAATGCCTAAGAGCTCACGTCTTACTCGCAAGAAAGAGAGCAAGTGACAAGTGAGGGTTCACCGTGAACATGGGTTACGAGCAATCGATCCATGCGGTTGCAGGGAAAACACTTAATTTTCTCCATTCACTTGAGTGAAATTTGCGTTTCAGTGTTTACAAACATGCCTTTCAGTAACTGCTTATCTCTAGGTATCTAATAATCGAAACTTATGAGCTATAACAAAGACTTCTGCGTACACATTAAACGCACAGAAATAAAAAGAGTTCCAATCTTCGAAGATCTAGAACACGGCATTTAGTCTTACGGGAATCACTGACACGAAACAATACTCATGTAATGACTTCGCGAAGTTTCATAATTCCATTTGACCGGAAATATCTCCTAATCCAAGTTAGCTTTCATCACTAGCGCGTTGATTTCACGGGAACTGCCTTTACCTAGGAATAAACTGTTTTTTTGTATTCGTTATGCCATTTTTTTAATTAATGGGTATATGTGGCAAGCTGGCGTCTATTACCTATCCTCTCGTAGCGTGTTCCTCGCGTAAGATCAAGGTAGACCACTTGCTGTCCATTATTGCACATTACATGAGACTTCACCCGATGTTAATGACGCGTGCCGTTTTCACGTGGAAAAGAATCGCCATTTACCAATTTTTCCAGGATTGGAAATCGCTGGAAGGATCGTTTAAGCCAACAGCCAATACTGACAAAGCTTCGTCCTACGCATTCTTCAGTTGTTTTCTGTGTCTTGACATTTTATTCTGCCCATTCTCTGTTACAGCACCCATCCATAGCCACATTTTCCTGTCCCGATTTAATGAGAAACACCGGTATTTTCTATCTTTTGTGCATTCTACGTGGCGTTCGCGTTTTACAACCGTATTATCCGTAAGATAGGATACGCGCTGCCAAGTTACATCTACCAGTACTTGGCTTTGTCGCTTCTCAGAATCGAAGAGGCATTTAATGCAAAAATTTCTTGCTTGCAATACGGTACACAAAAACAGTCCAGTATAGTTGAACTTTATACTAAAAATTTCCTACGAGCTAATGCGGTTTTAACAATTTCGTTCCATAAAAAGAATACGTTTACGTCCTACGAGGATGCAATTAATCGACAATGCAATCGTTATGAGCATGTGCATCGATTGGTGAAAGAGGCAGGGAAAATGTGGGATTTTCTCTTGTTTATAAGCTACGTGCTTTCCTTTTTCAGCACTTGCAACACAGTCTTTTATTGGTAGACAATATTATACGCATTTTAAATTATCGGCAAACAACTTTTGGTAGTGCTGATACAGTAGTGTATACCTTTTATGTCCAATTGTTCGAATAGCTCAGCTAATCGTCCTAACTAATATGTGCAACTCTTTATCGAACCAGATTGCGAATTCAGGGTGAACGTGAACATTACGTTCAATCAAAGACGATACGTGCTATCTATTGACGAACGGCAGCAATTCCGTGATTTTCTAAACTGTGTAAGTGCAAACCAGTGGTCCATCACGCCTTTGAGCACGTTTACTGTTACCAACAGCACTTTGTTGTCTATGACGAGTCTCGTAGTGACATATGTTGTAGTTTTTGTTCAAGCACTTAAATAAAGCACTCGTATATTCACACAGCTAATTCAATATGACCTGTACAGTACAACGAAAAGGTTATTCTGAACACACGGGGTTATATTGAAACTGGGGCGGGCTAGCTACCCGTCGGCGGGTGTGGACATTTTTCTGTCCTAAATTTGAATATTGAATTAAAAAAAAGCGAATAAAATTATGTTTTTCGATGTTTTCCCCGGTAAAGAACCGAGTTGACTTAAATATTTTGCGTTTCAAAAATGAACTGAATTGAAAGAGTATTTTAGATTTTATTTGACATTCACTTTTTAAACACTGTCCACATTTTTCGATTTATCGGTATCTTGTAGAATTAACTGACGAGCAGTGAAGAGTGAAGAAACATTATGCAACTTAATTTCTATGTTTCAGCACTAAACAACGCACTTCAAGTAGAGGACAATTATAATGCGAGCTAACCGAAACAAAAATTTTAAATTTTGAACGAAAAGGTCCTTAAGGCTGACGAAAACTGCGAATTGTAGCGAACAGCCAAAGGCAGCATAAAAAAAAGTCTGAAGTCAACAAATATTACTTGAGAAATTAAATAAAACCGCCGCGTGTCTTAACAAAACTATTGGAACTTTTCTCGATGTTACGATTAAAGTAGATTTCAACAAAATAATAAAAAAAATTCAAGCTGAGCATTTGTTACAAAAATTATTGAAAACGTCTACATTCCACAGTTTCAAAGAAAAGGTACTCAAAAGCAAACAATCGTGTTTATCAATTCTATTTTTAGCACTCAACTGTACTAACAATTACTCTATTTCCAATGAAAAAGCTTGAACAGAGACAACACTGTAGGTGACCACCAGACCCTTCATGGAAGGCAAAGTGCCATTCATAACTTTGAACATGCCCAAAGGCGATATGGACCAATTCTTCATATGGATATAACGAAAGCGCTACTTAACTGCCGTTCTTCCGTGATCAGTTCATCACGTATCCTGTAAAAAAAAATGCTACTTATGTTTTCTCGAAATACTTCGACTGGTTCACTTAAGTGTTGCACATACTCGTCAACACAACGAAATTAACAACTGTGGCAGCTTGAATGTAGATGTTCATTAACAAGTCTCTCTGCCACGTTACAAGTAGGAGAGTAATAAAAGGTAAGGGAAAGTACAAAAACCGGACTGCAATGGCAATGTCTTCTTTTGAGTGGATCTCACCAAGCCGATACCGTAGACAGCAAAATAGGAAAACAGACAAACTCCAACTAAAGCCAAGATGACGATGCGCAGACTGAATACAATTTGACTGGTAGGTAAAAGCCGCTCCAAGAAATAAATGCACCCGTGGCGAAGGCTATTTTGTAGATAGGAAAAAGATCTCGTTAAAGAGGCAAGATAAAATTTGCGGCAGCAATCCTACAGCGCTTTGAGCTCGGCAGCAGTCTGGTACCGACTGTACGTAATCTTAAAACAGAGTAAAGGTTTTATGAGGTACCTGAAGAGTTTTCACGATTTTTTGGTCAATTAAAATTGTTTCGTGCGTTTCTGGGTTATTATGGAGCATTTCAGCCAATGGAAACTACTTGCATCTCCAGGACTGTTGCAAATTTCAATGAAAAACTGTGAAAAATAAAGGAAATTAAAACATGATGCAGATTTCTCATTCTTGTTTCAAAGCTTCAGTTTCCAACAATCAGTTCGGATCAGTTCAGTTTTCCCTTAGAAAAAATGGCATAGAGCGTATAGCTTGCATTAATGTTTAATTTTCGCCCAATACAATCCCACTTTGCAAAAGAAAAAACAGGAAGTAAAGCACTCCAGTTCCTTTAACTCGTGAAGTAAGTATAAGTTACAGCTTCAATTGTATTAAGTTGTCTACATAAGAAGCTCAGTGTTACAGTAAACAAATGTACTTTAATAAATAGATTTTCCTTATACACCAAATCGTTCGATACCAGCTTCCACCGTGAATTTCGATATTATGGATGTCCACTACAAACTTGTTGGTACAGATTTCTTTGGTTTGCAAACGAATATTCTAAAACTGTCATGCAAAGAACTAGAATTTTGTTACAATAAGTTTATGGTGCATGAGAAGAAAAAATCATTTGAAGGACTGAAGAAACACAATTGCGTAAGTTACCACCAAGCTCGTCATGGAGAGTAAAGTCCCGTTCGTCACCTTAAACATACTTAAAGGCGTTATCACCCAATTTTTGACATGCAAATCGCTAACAAAATCTCGCAATTCTTGCCGTTCTTCGTCGGAAAGGTCGTCTCGTATTTGACCAAAAATAGCGCTGATGTTTTCTTTGAATTCGTCCAGTTGCTTCGGCAAAGCGTTGTACATGTTGGTGTAAGCGATGAGTTTAAAAACGAAAAACGCTTGGACGTAAGTAGTTAAAATTGTTACGTCATAACCGCCCATCGTCACTGTTTTTTCCTTCATGACAGATACAGCTATACCGAGCAAGAAGAAGGCAAGACACGATATGGCGGAAAATGACGTTACGTAGCCAATAAACACTACTATATTCAAGATTTCTCCTGCCTTCTTCACAAGCCGACTAACTCGCTCGCAACGATTTCTTAGTTGACGTATGGCGTCTTTATACGACTCTGACGATTTCTCAGATTTCTTCACCATCGCCGAATTCCCACGACCAAAGAAATTGTTGTATTGGGTGGCCACGTGGCCACCAACTTCTGGCTGGTTGAGTGAAACTTCAGCCATGAAAGTAGTTCCGATTCTCCGAAGTGACAACGCCAGATGTCGGTAAATGTAACTCGGTAATGCGTATCCGATTTCGAAAAGAAGTATGTGATAAAACATTAACAACATATACACAGCATAGTAAAGATAATAGTAACGCGAGTTTCGTATAAATTCCAAATTATGTAGAACAGAATCCATTATGGGGTACTGTAGTCCAAAGTAGATCATATAGAGCACATTAAATATTACGTTGATACTAAGGAACCAACTATATGCATAGCAAAACGAACTTTGGTTAGAATCGTTAGTCGGATGAAGAGGTTCTTCCAGTTGCTTCCAGTCGTGGAAAAAGCAATAGAGCGTTTTCCTTTTCCACGTTAGGATTACAAGGGTAGTTAGAGATAGAGGAAACTGGAGATACCGGGATACATTGGTAATGATATATTCCCAGTTTTGGTTGTTACTTGAAGAACCAAGTAAATAATAAACACTGCAGGTGACGTCAAATAACAGACCAAATAAGATGAAACCAATGACTACGTAACGCAGACACAGTATTATTTTGTTAGCAGGTAATGGACGTGTCCACGGAACCAATGCACTCGTGACGAAAGCTAATTTACAGTAAGGGGATGTATTTTTTTCTATATGAAGTACAAACGTTTGCTCAGACATGGTTAAGTTCGCTTGTCTATTTACTGCAGTCCAAGCAAGACTGGCGAAGCAGTTTTACGGTAGGACGTAGTAGTGAAGTACCCGAGCGGTCAGAGAGGGCATAGTGGTACCTTTTTATGTAAGGTAAATAATTTTAAAAATTAGGCTCAAAACTGAAAGCAGAATCTTTTGTAAAATCAAAAACGAGGAGTAAAATTATATATATTTTTTATTAAACCAGAAAACTCTGCATAAAGACGCTTTTTTCATCTAATTTAATAGAAATCTATCATAATTCCTTCTATTGATCGAAACGTGGGCATTCAATTTAAACGAAGTAATATGCCAACACTTCCAGTCCTTTTATGGACCTTTTAAGGAATAAAAAGCCATCACTTGATGGGTGGAAACTAGCCCCATTTCACAGAACTAACATAATAAAACACGAAGCTTTATTGTTAACAATAGATCATCAGACAAGTCATGTATTCAGGGGCGTTCTTGTAATTGTTTTAAGCAGACATGAAATTTAATCGGTACTGAAAAGTAACGACTGAGTTTTTGACGGAATTTAATGCTCCCAACTTTGTTGATTGCCGACGAAATTTTACCAAAATGTATGTTACTTAATGGCTTTACGAACTTCGATATCCGTCTTTCCTTTCTTTTACATTTTTGCCATTCACTTTTATTTTTCTTTGTCACAAAATTTTAACAACGACACGCCATGTTTTACCGGCTGAATAGTTTGCCTCAACAGAAGGTGGGTGCACCCCCTACCCCCACGCGACGCCCCGGCATGTAGTAGTGTAAACCCACACCTTCGACACTTTATGTACTGGACTTAAATTCTCAAGAGCCTAGTACAGAACACAGCGATATGAAACTTCAGCACCTCTTGACTTTTTATGGATCGTTATCTACTCAACGAAAAACACCAATATTTGCAAATACACGAAAGCGTTAAAAAATAAAAGGAAAATATGTCAGTGCGTATTGTATCTCATTTTTCTGTCCGTTTCATTGTATTCCACTATAGCTTCCAAGAAAACAAGCAATAAGCGACCAAATTTTCTCGGCAGATATTTGGAGTTCTAAATAAATCAATTCAGTATTTATAGGCTATTAACTGTATACAACACTTGGTGATGACTTCCCAAAGATTCATACTACAATTTGACTGGAATATTCCTCCTCTCTGCAAGTTAGCCTTCCTCACTTATGTGTTAATTTCGACGGAAAGGCCATTCCCAATTAATAAACGGGTTGCTATGCTTTAGATACGCAATTGTGTGCTTCACCGGATTGTACTTGTGTTCCGAACTAACATACACACCTATTATCTTATCCGCACTCCACCAAGAAACAGCAACGTCGATCAACTGCTTTCCCTTGCCTCGCGTTATGTAAAACTACCTCCCAGGTTGATATTTGCTGTATTTACCTGGTAAAGGAATGCTATTTACCAGTTTTTCAACAACTGGCGTACGCTCAAAGAACCGATTGAACCAACCGTGAATACGAGAAAAAGTTAATCGTGTATTGACTTCAGTTTCTTCCAGTGCATTTATGTTTTCTGCCCCATGGGCTATTCTGCCTATTTGGCAGTGCGTTATTCTGAGGCAGTAGGCACGATTTTCATTGCCGAGTTGGTTAACATGTCCACTACATATTGCACGGTCTGTTTGTCGTTTTAATTTTCTGTCAGACGATTATAGGTGAAATTGGGCACGTTTTACCTGGTCTGGTACACAGGTACTTGGCTTTATCGTTTTTGTTAATCGGAAAGACTTTCATGGCTGAGATTGCTATAGTTGAAGAATTAAATGGAAGCTCTTTTGGATTTAAACGCGTAACGAACAACTTTCTGGTCTCTGACTACAACATGGGTTCACCCAACTTGAAAAAGAAAGATAAGCCAAGTGCAACTTACGAGGAAGCCATTAATCGGCTATGCAATCATTTCGAGCATCTTGGTGAATTAGTGAAAGAAGCTGGGTATATCTGGAATTTCTGTCGTTTATAAAACTACGTGATGATATTTCTGAACATCTGCAATACTGTATTCTTTCTAATACAAAATCTTATGTGTCTTAACAATAAACCAATGACCCCGACGTCGCTGTTTTTACTCCTTTCGTCCAAGTCGTTCAAATAGCGAAACTTATCGTCATAACGAGTATGTACAACTCTTTACCGAAGGAGCTACAAGAATTCGGAGGGAATACGAGTAAAACTTTCAACCGTTTAGGTTACGTATTTTCAAAAGAGGAACGCCGTCAATTTCGTGATTTCTTCTTTGTGTGAATACGAACCAGTGGTCTGTAATGCCCTTCAGCTTGTTTATGTAACGAATAGCACTTTGCTGTATATAACAGGTTTGATCGTGACATATACTGTAGTGTTCACCCCATTTCTTAAATAAAACGCAAATAGCGAATCTTGAGACTAACGAAAAGATTGGATACTGAAAATCTATAAATTAATTTTTTACTTCCACAACTTTCAAACCGCTGACGTCATTAAAAAAACAGGTTTAATTTATTCAGCGAATAGCATGGTGCAGCAACTGAGCAAAAGTGATACAGACAGAAACCGGTTATGCGCATGCGGTGTAGATTTTAGTCGAAAAGCGGACTGAAGGACACGAACAACTGAGCCAAAATGAGACACACACCGGTTGTGGTAAATGATGCGGTGTAGATTTTCGTCGAAAAACGCACTGAAGGACACGAGATTTGAAGCCTCTGTATAGTCACCTAGTCAACATATTAGGCAAGAAGTGAAGCTTCATCAATGGGAGTGGCTGGTTCGTGATGATTATAGATACACTTTGAAGTGCAATTCTGTAAAATATGGCAAGTAATACTGTTCAGAGTTTTCCTGAATATTCTGAAACCCAAATTGCTTGGAATTCGGATTCTTCGAGCGAAGACGAATCAGCCAATGAAATTGATCCGTCTGTACTTCCACCCTCACTTTACGTTCAGGGGAACGTTAATGTGTATATGCAAGTCAATTCCGCTACACAAATTACAACCTTGAGCAACAATACGGTGCAAGTTCACCAACCTGAAGTATTTCTTTGAAAAATTATTCTTAACATTTTCCATTTCACTCAATTTCTTGTATGGAAAGGTTGACTACAACGTGATATTCCAAGATTTGCGACAATTCTGGAAGCAACGTGCCAACTCTAGACGACGGAATCAGATTTTTCATAAATGGAACGACATGGAGTACGAAGCTGCAAGCTTTTATATCAAATTGGAAATGAAAGACAAATTTTCTAAACGCGACTTTCCTATTGAACTCGAAAAATTGTTTGAAACTTACACCTTTGGGGTAAAATGGACACGTACTTTCAAGCTTATAATGATGTGTTACAATTAGGATAGAGAAAATGAAGTCGGAGAGAAGATTTTCATTCAAGGTAACCCAGGATTTGGGAAAACTACGCTGTCGCATAAGGTTTACGAAGACTGGGGTCAAGATCTTGAGTATGTTAAACAATTCCAGTTAGCCATCTTTATTCAGCTACGACACCTCTCGGTAAATATCCGGAACTCAAATAATATTCTTTTCCTTTATACGACATTTCATCGACTAGAAAGAAAATTTCCGTGAATATTTCAAGCAAGCCTTAATTCCGCAAGAAAAGCGCGACCAAAGTGACAAATACTGGGAAGCTCTGGCAGAATTTCAAGGAAAGACATTATTCATTCTTGACGGCTATGACGAGGTCCCTAAAAGTTTAAAAGGCGAAATAGACCAGCTAATGACTGGATCACTCTTCGGGCGGGTAAGCTCACAGGCTGATGACAAAATTGACCATTAATAAAACATACATAATTAAATTTTAAGTTTAGGAATCTCAAACTTAATAGACTAGAAGTGTGTAACTCGTTGTTTGTTACAGTCCACAGTTCTATTAACTTCACGTTTCCTTCCCTCGAACGTTGAACTGATTGCGTGTTCCACCAAGAACATCACCATCATGGGTTTCGCTAGTGAGCAAATCATTCAGTTAGCTTCCAGAATACTTTCGCAGCCCCTAGCGGAGAAATTCCGTGCCACCATCGCTGACAGCGACGTGTGCCAAGAACTAGCTCAATGCCCTCTGTCGTGCAACATGCTCTGTCAGCTTTTCAAAATCGAACAGGGCAACATACCCTCCAATTACACCCAACTGTACATTAACATGGTGAAACTGCAGATGCGACGCGCTAAATTTCGCAATAAGCCTAAACCAGCAACGTCTGACAAGGAAAGCAGTGAGGATGACTCCAGTGACGAAGAAAGCGACCCAAATGCGGTCTTTGGACCCTACGACGCGTTGCTGCAACAGTTAGGCAAACTAGCATGGGATTGCTTGCTCAAAACTCGGTTCGTTCTGAAGCGAAAACAACTGCGAACCGCGTTAGGTGAAGACTACCGCCAAGTGGTCGATCTTACCGTTCTTTACGAAGAACACGAGCTGGATTCTCAAGCTGCATGGAGCACTCCCACATACGCCTTCGCCCATCGTACCTTCCAAGAATTTTTCGCTGCATTCTATCTCGCTAAGCACGTTGCATCATCTCGAGAGTTGGCGTCTTGCTTGAGAAAATTGATGGATCGCCACATGGACTCGCTTACCATGATGCTTCGCTTCATGGCAGGTTTAATGAGCGAAAAAGCTGGTCTTTTGTTCGAGGTTTACTCAACTAGTCGTGTGGATCGTGGTTTAGCTTACGAGCTTTACCAAGAAATCTCGCAAAATCCTTACTTGTTGCGTCAACTCGCCAGCCAGTTGCACTATTTAATGGATTGTGATGAAGGTGCCCAAATTTGGCTCCACAAGCTAGTTTTATGTGAGACTTCTACTGTCAAAGAATTGAGTTTTGATCTCGCACTAGCACATGTAACCGAGGATTGGTCATTGCAGGCATTTCTAGGCGGAGATTTTCCGTCCCATGTACCTTTAACGGCCATTGCTGTCGCCAGTCATTCGCGTTATAATCTTGGCCAACTGCGTATGCAGCCAGGATCAGAAAATGTTGACGTTTTAAAGATAGAATTAGGCTTAAGGACTATGGACAATTCGCTTTTGATCGACTTCTACTACAGACATTTCTATCGAATAGTACAACTATTCAATCGTCATACAAGACTTCGCAAATTAGCAGGGATCATTTTATTCGACGATATGGTCAAAGAATCGTTCCACAAAGCTTTAGCAACGTTATGTACTTCACACGATACTCTGGAGAGCCTGGAATTCCGTAAGTTATTTTTGTCACGTTTCTATTTGATTTAGGTAGTAACTTTTATACCTCTACAAATTACTATACATTTCACCCTTCATTATATACTATTAACTCATTCTATTTCTTCACTGTAATACTTGCATATTTAATAGATATTCAAGGTGCGTGGGAATTTAGTTCAGACATGTGGCATTTTGTTGTGGAAGCTTTGTCGCGCAGTTCGAGCTTGAGAGAAATTTCTATAACTAACGACGTTTCATTTACGGGACTGGAGAAAATTGACGAAGATGATTTCCCTCCTCGAGAAGCATTGTTCTGCGCTTTGGTGGATCTTTCGTGTACTACTAATCTACGGAAATTACGCTGGAGAGATGAACAGCAACATCGTCGCGTTCAACTGTAACTTCTAATACGACGTATAATTAAAAAAGTTTCTGATATTTTTGTTGTTGTTGTTGTTTTGTATGCAGGATAATGCACATATTGTGTCAAAAGAGCTGGGGCAATTTAACCCATCTGACGTTGAGCACCTCCCAAGAAGGCTTCAACAGCCTTCACTTCTTCAAAACTCTCGTTGACAGCAAGCTTGAATCGCTTGTTTTAGAAGGCTGGAAATTCAAGCTACAGGTAATATTCTGGAGTTTTTTGCTTTACCTTTCTGAACGGCGATTAATTTTTTACTCACAATTTCAATTTGTCTTATTGTCCAAACCCTAGGAGACGCACGTACCTAAGGTATTAGACTGTTTAAGGAAATGCGCATTACGTAAGCTGCGCTTAGTACGCTGCAAGTTTGAGGTCGTTTATCCATCTATCGAAGCGGAAGATTTTCAGTTTCCTCCCGAAGGAAGCGTTTTACCAAAACTGACCCACTTGTATTTACAAGACACGATTTTCGAAACATGGCCAGCTAGCACCGAAGACGGATGGAGGCATGTTAACAATCCTATGGACGCTTCTGTGCGCGTTTTGTCCTACTTCAGATCACAGCTTCGGACGCTGAGCTTAAAGGGCACTGCGATCATGCCCTATAACGAACTTGAGCTGATTTGGTTTGATTTCATGCAACGGCTGCCTGACTACACCCAATTAACTCGTCTCCATCTAGATGTTGGAACCGGTTTAGAAGAAGGTATCACACATTTTGTATTAAAATAACAGTAGACGAACCTATTGAATTGGCTCTTCTCAGCGGCAGTACTAGTCTTTCTATCAATGTTCCAGATCATACAAAAAAAAAGATCCGATCCAATAAGGATTTTTTATGGGATCGGATCGACCTTAGCTCGATAATGATCGGAACAGATTAGGTCTTTTTCTAGAAAAACGCCGATCTAGTCAGCTTAGTGAGGAGAGGTTTTCAATTGGCTACTGAGAGTTTAAGTTACGATCGTTATTAAAAGGTATCGATTAATTTGTGTTCATAATCGAAATATAACTCTATGTAACCAAGACGGCAAAAATGTACGTAGGATATTGGTTAAATCTACCAACCAAAGAGTAGCCTACGTTACGTTCAGTATTTTTCTCTGGACACAATTTGAATCGATTTCCTGTACAGCTTTGTTGCTTTCTTTTACCTTTCCTAATACTGTTCTGCTATTATGGTTTTAGATGCGTTTAGTAAAACACGATTCCTTCGCAATTTCGCTGTGTCTCGGAATGCAATGCCCACAGTTACGTCGGAATACATATCCGAAGCTTTGGGCCTCACGAACATTGTAGACCTCAAGCTCTACTCGGATTCCATTATTAGTACTCCTGAGCTTGAATCAAGACTTATTTCCTTGATGGAAAAGGTACTAAGAGGCTTGCCCTACCTGCAGAGATTTGGAATTCCCAGCGTGCAAAGCGTTTCTCCGGCGAAAGACATCGTGAAATTGTTTCAAAATACCTGGAAAGGAAAAGAGTTACATCTAGATATGTGCCGAGGCCCGTTCGGAGTGTCTTATGATTTCATACATTGTGTAGTCCACGATTTACAGTACGGAAATGAGGACGATCGGCAGAATTTCCAGGTTAATTATCTCGGGGTTACTGATGGCAGAGAAAGTTCTTATTTAGTGAAAAGAAAATCACAAGTTGTGGCGAGCAAAACGAATTAACTTTATAGTATCAGACTTCAAATAACGCGTAACCCGAACTACATTTACCCAGGACGTTTTGCAACCATGAAGGAATACTAGAAGTATTCATGTTTTAGATGCCGAAAAATGGCTGTGGTGAACAAAACATGTACTAGCGGCATTCACGGGATAATTACATGTTCAGTGAACCTAGCCTTTCTATGATGAATTCCCATGCTGGTAGACTGATTGTTAAGCTACCACGCAGCCTAAAATGGTCAGAAATCTATTTGTGGAAAAAGGGATACAAATATCGTGCAATGAAGGAAACAATAGTACCTTTTGTAAGAAACTTGATCCTTGAACTCGGTGCAGAGTCTTACTGAAGCACTACAGAGCAACTGCGAAGAGCAAATTCTACCTCTACAACACATGCAAACAATTCGTAACTGTGCGTCGGTGAAGCTCAGCTGACCAATAGCTTTGCGAAACGTTCTTAAGCGCCACGGCGGGAAGCTTGAGCTTGCACGGCATGGGTGAAGCGTACGCTTATGGCTTACGAGAAAAGCAAGCCATTACGATGCCGGCTACGTGGCCTGTAGAACTACACTTTCTCCGGCCAGCTTTTAGACACATAGCTCACGTCTAGCTTTATCTGTTTTTGTTCGGTTTTTGCTTTAAAAAAAAATGCAAGGTGAGAAGTAGACCGCACACTATTAAAAGTATGGAACTTACATGGTGCTCAAATGGCACGCTTTGAACTAGAGAGAGCCTGTAGGCTTACTTTTAAAGGTGACAGCTGAGCTTCGCTTTTAATTTTGTGACTAATCGCTTTGAATTTCAAAGTTATACAACAATGTTTGAACTCTTTTGAATTTAAATAGTGTGGCAAAATCTTCTTAGGAAAAGTAATGCTTATAATTAGAATAAAGTAAATAAATTTTCTTGCATGGACCCAAAGTCTTGTAATGAGAAAACAAAGGAGAACAAATTTTAAATGTTCCAAACCTTAATTGATTAAAAAAATCTCGATAGCTATTAGCTACCAGTTCATTACAATGGGTTTTCACCCCCAAGCTCTAGCTGTAATATCAAAACTGTATTTTCACAAGATTTTTGCTAATAGTTATTATTATGCCACCGTATTCTCTTCTGTATTAAAAACAGAAACTCTTCCCTAAGTACGTTCAAGGTGTCCCATTTACGTAGTGGGTAAATTGTATGCTTTTCAAGTGCGCAGTCTGCTTTGCAAGCGATTGGTTCGAGGTCTTCGTAATTAAGGTAAGTGAGCCTCAAGAGGCCTAATTAGACTTCTGTGGTTTACTCGGTAAGCCTTTATCTGCTCACCATAGTACAATAGGAATCCGTCAAAATCTCAACATGTGTTTTTCTTGTCCATTACTTTTTAAAAGGTAAGGGTTAGTAAAAGGGCATAGCGTGCAGAAACAGTGATGGACTAACGGTTTCGAACACCGACCTAAGATTAATTGAGCGTTCTGTTGTGCGCAGTCAGTGAATTCTTGTTATGAGGCACGAAACTCTTTAGACTAGACAATGTTGTGTATTAGAGTAAAAATTGTAAAATATTAAAACATAGCAATAGCAAACATTTCTATTTATGATTAGGAATTACTGCTTGATCGATTGACTTTCTTTCGGACTCGTCAAAAGCCGCGCAACCTTTTCCTGCTCCTACCTTATCCTCTCAGGCCAATGACACGTAGAAATAATTATACCATGCACACACACACACACACACACACACACACACACACACACACACACACACACACAGAAAAAAAAGAAACAAAGGTTCGAACACATAGTTATGAGAGAGCTTCACTCGTATCTTCGACACCGAGAGCTACGAAAACTGCGCGTATCTCATTGTTCAACATCTTTTGCGAAAGAAAAGTCTCGTTGCGATGGGTTATTTGCCGACATGACGGAAGTTTCCCTTGGCTGGAAAGAAGTGCAATCGCAGCACGGGTAGCAGGTGCTCTGTTCATCACGCTACACACTCTTGTTGAAATACGAGTTATCAAGTTAACTAATTGGCGAGGAAATGTTTACATATTCACATTACACCAACTAATAGTATAGTGTCTGAATATACGATCAATTAAGCAAATTCGCTTAACCAATTCGTGCAGATTATATCTAAGAATTTTTTACACAAAAACGAATCGAAATATTAAGAACTACAAAAATTATTCATAATCTTGAATTTGAGGGTGTATTAAGTGCGACTTCAGTGCATATCCCTAGACAACAACACAACAAACTGCGTGCAAACAACTTTAGTTATTACAAATTTCAATTTGTTTTTAACCAAAACAGCCTCAAATTACTTTGACGACAATTCGCAGCACTGTATCAAACACCACGTGTCTTGACTAGAATAGGACGGATTAGGTAAAACGATGGTAAATAGCACATCACTGGACGGACTGGTATCACAATGTACGCGATACCGGCAAACTTTTGGACACTTTTCGTACTAAAATGGGAACATTATTAAACACTGTGTGAATATTTAGCCAATGCACTAGAAAATCGAACCTTAGAGCACGGGTTTAGATAGGCTAATGGAAGATTGCAGTACGGTTCTGGTGAGGATCCAATCTCTATGCTTCCGTTATCAGTATTCCATGTAGCTCCCGCGATTCGCAAACCTTTGCAAGGAATGGCTAATTCACTACCTGGTTCCATGGAACCAACCCACTCGAGGGACTCGAAAGGAACTTCTGTCTTCTTTGACACTGCTAAAAGCAATCCTTGCAGTACCCGTTGAGGGCGGGTCAGTAAAGGTAAAACTAACGGGTTCCTCTTATTCAATCCTTGCAGACTCCATGCTTTTAACATTACAAACCTAAACAGAAGTACACTTTATACTTATATTTATTTTCTTAAACTAAACTACGTCTTCTTAAGCCTGTGCAAGCGTCTCCGCAGTACTTCGCCTTCGAAGTACCCACGCTGTATTTCTGTGATTTGGCGTTGTCGCATTGTATCCAAGTGCAACTGTCCGCTGCATACTAACCGCAGTTCTTTCAATGCCTGCCGGACTCTCCACAACTCTTCGTTAAATAATGCCACTTCCTAGAAATATTAGCCATACAAACTGAATTATGCAGTAATATTTGACTGTATTTACGGTTTTGGCAAATTCATCCAGAATGATGTCATCAATTGAGGAAGGTAACGCGTCCAAACTTGCATCAATGCGTTTACTAACTTTTTCCCACCTAATATCCGTAGTACAAATCGAATCCATGGGCTCGAGGATGAACAGCGCCAACGTAGCCAACGCCTAGTATCAAAAAGTATTTGAATAGACAACAGAAGTTCGTACAACACGCTACGCTCATGCCACAAATGTATGTCACAAACGTATTGAATTTTAAAAATACCACACAGAAACTAGTAAAAGAAGAAATAAAGAAACTAAACGAAACACTAAAACAAAAAGCCAAATAAAGGGAAACAGTCGAAAGAAATAGCAACCGGGCTACTTGAGAAAAATAACAGGCTTAAAACTGTAATGTATAAGCAGAATTACTTGATGAACATCCCGTTTATCGCACGCTAACGCAGCGCTAGGTGGTAAAGCTACACAAACGCAACTACATTCATCCGGTAAAGAGCGTAACCATTCTGCGATTACTCGTGGGTGATCTCCTTTCGGTAACGCGATCGAGTTACACAGTGACCAATTTTCTCTAGAAAAATTCGACATTATTCAACAGTCGCGCATAAAATTTATCAACTGTCGTGTTACGTTTCGGGTAGCAGTAATTCCGGCGTAAAGAAAAGCTGCAGTAATTTCACCGTGAAATTTTTTGGGTTCTCTGCAATCATGTGGCTCGCATAGTAACCAGCCACTAGCCTTCGCAAAGCTCCGAACGGTATTGCAAGTTTGGTCGCCAAGCATCCTTTCAAGTAATCGAGCACTGGCATCAGATCGTGGACGCAAAGTTGCAACGATTCTTGCTCTTCCATATATTTCCCTCGCTCCATAAGTACTGTATGAAACAATGCCAAACTGGTTGACAATTTTCGCCAAGTGTTGAAAAAATGTGGATCGGCTTCTGAAGATCGCACTCTATTTTCTTCCGTTTCGCTAGTTTTCAATGTAAGAAGATCGCTGGCTACCACGTGGCCCATGATTTCTCTGATACCTTTGGGAATTTCACCCACGATTTTCACACCTAAACATGTGAAGTACATGAACATTGAAGCCAAAAAAAATCATCAACGGCCATTTTGAAAACGACGAAAAAAAAAACGAAGACGGACGTATCAGAACAAGCTACGCACTGTGCCGTAAGACGAACCAAGGATACGAAACGTTCGATGGTCCAATAAGCCAAAGCCGAAATTCTGGATGAGTCTCGTTCTTCTTCGCTCGGATGAATTTGACGATACTTTCAGACCACTGTGAATTCGTGTGAATGTTTTGAATCACTGCCCATCCACCATCTGCCATACAACGCTCCGTAACGTTCCACAAGGAGGCATCCTACATAAAAATACAAAATTGATATTAGCTGCTTTTTAGTATTTCTTTACTATCGTTTATTTCCTATTTTTACTATATCTTGTTTTCACTCTACTTTTTCTTTCGTTACATTTATAGACCATTATTTCCATTAGCTTTTATTTCGTAAGATTTTTCCTGTAGATCTTTTTTTATTTTTCTTATTTTTCTTTATTTATTTTTCTTCTTTTTCTCTAGCATTGCTTTTAATTCTCTCGTATTTTTCATTACCGATTCCTTGGCACAGTTCATCAGTCTAACACGTCCTTTGCCGATTCCCAACGAATCTCCTAAAGCTTTCACGCTACTCACGGGGTCGACTTCCAGAGGTACGAGGTACAACAATGGCACGTAGGCCGACGATTCTTGAACAGCATTGGCGACAGCGTCGCTACCACTGCGTTTTCCTTCTAAAAACGATGCTCCCAGTACTTCCGTGACAAACACCTTGAATTTGACTGCTAACTCGCTGGGCTTAACGCCTCTAAGGATAATCCATTCCTCCAAAAAGGACAACTTGCCCCAAGGGCTGGGTAAAGACGCACTGGGCGTGTCCAAAAATTCGCGCCATTTCAAGGGACAGCGTAGAATATCATCCGTTAAGCCATTCAAGGACTTTATTTGACTTGTTGTACTAACTAAGCGCTGCCACTCTGTCGGATCGACCCAAGGTGCCGGACTTGGGCTAGATTCACCTTTTTCGGGCGTTTTAAGCCACAGTTCTAGCAAAGTTTCACTCAAGCTGCCTTTATGTTTGTAACTTTCTAATGCTAAAAGGACAGTAAAGGCTAATTTGTCTTGGCTCCACAAGAATCGCGTAACGGCTCCATGTACGGCGCGGGTTAGGTACTCGGTGATGTAGGCCAAACGTTCTTCCAACAACGCCGATTTCCGGCTTTTCAGTATTGACTGATTGTAAAGGTTGGTAAAGGCTTCTAAGGAGTAGCAATACATTGGATTAAGCCGCTTAGGTTTCTGGGTGCAAAAGAATAAAGTCGAAGCCCAGATTGCTACATCACGGTACTGTTTACGCGTTGTGTCGATTTCCCGCTCGGTTTGTTCTGCTGAGCGTTGTTTCTGCATTACGTCCTCGCTCATCAGCTTGGACTGGTGCAAAGTGCGGATAGCAGTTTCATCTTCGAGGATGTTGCCTTTGGAAAGTGTTAACACGTGGAGAATACGGTCTTCTAAGTCCCGTAACTGTTGCTCGTGCACTGCGCGCTGATTCCGCAAAGCACGACGCTTTTCTTCTAGTTCGCATCGCTCGTGAGCGACTACAAGGGCTAAGAATGCGCCTTCCAGGCCTGCTTTGGTGACATCGAAGTTTATAACCCGCATCTGTAACAAGAACAAATGAATGACTTATTATTATTTTGCACAAAAATCAAATTAATTGAAATGCAGCATAAATACTGTACGGGACTTTCTACAATTATTTTGTAATTTTCTGCTGAGTCATTTTCTGTAATAAAAATAATTTAAAATTACAACAAATAGTTTAGTGAATATATTTCAACAAAATCAAACAAGTTTACTTTCAACAGTGTTTCAGGAATTGTTTTCAAGTCTGCCGTGGCTGCTAGTACATACAACCGGAAGTGAGATGATACCGGCACCCAATGCTGATCAAGCCAAGTGACGTTTACTCCATTTCGTGTACAAACTTGCCTAGCGACCAATGGCTCTATTGAGATAAAAAATAATTACGGCTCTTCTCTGTGAAACTACGCTACGTCACAATTAAAAGAATTGAAATGAATGTAAAATACCAAGAATATCGTGTAACGACTCGGCTAAGGAAAGTTTCAAAGCGACGGAGAGGCCTTTTTCCATAGCGTGTATTAGTTTCGCAAGAATTTCTGAAGAATCTTCGAGCTCTTGCAGTAATCCTTCGCGTTGGCCTTTCAGTCTGAGCCATTCCAAGGCTTGGTCATGAGGATCCATGATTAACTGCGAGAAATGCGAGTTTTCCATCAACAGAATGTTTTCCATGGCGCAAGGATCCGTCTCAAAATGTAACGTCTGGCTAGGGCTGGGCTCATCCAAAGTCTCCTTTAACAAATACGTTTCTGCACATGCAATTTCCATCTCTCGTGCTAAAGCGTGCCATTTCAAGAGACACTCCTGTAGAAATTTGCGTTCACAGGCGTCAATTATGGTTACACTGTAGCTGAAGTAAAGGAATAGTTCACTTGTCTCTCTTGCCAAGGCGAATAACTCGAAAACGATAGTACTGCTGCAGCAAGTAACGCATCTCCGACTAAGTTCGTCAACTTGTCGTTCAAACCTTGAGCTAACACTAGCCAACGTTCTTTTTCTCCGCCCAGTCCACCTAAAGACATTGAAATACACATATAAATTGAAACCCTCTATAAAATTAAAACCTTTTTAAAAAATTAACACGTGACTGCTTTAAATGGATCAACGAAACTCGTCAGCCTATGTTCTTATAACTAAACAATGCAACAAATAAATAGCTTTTTACAAAGCGAAAAAAACTAAGAAATACTTCAAAAATGAAGAACGGAAGTAACTTATTAGTATAGACTCCCTCTTACTGGCGCTTCTCTCCCAGTTTGTCAACATTCGCGCCAATAATGCAATAATTGCTCTGACATACGCTAAACGATTTTTCAATACGAGTCAGATAAGTTTATATAATTCCTTTTGCGATTTGAATGCAGTATCCTTTTCTTTAATTTCGTACAATTTTTCTAGCTTGTTTATTATATTTGTGATTAATATTATATGCTAATTTATACCGGTATGATTTTGACCACAATCAAGAATTTCGATTTAATAAGTTGAAAAAATTGCTGACTTCTTGTCAAAATGGTTAATCCCTTAATGATTCTGTATATTCAACATTCACCCATAACACTGAGATGTAATCCGTGCATTGTAATAGCTATTATAGAAGGTTTCTCATATAACAATTAATTTTTAAACCAGTTTCTTCCCCGCAAAGAAACGCAAAAAAAGGATACAAATACTCTAAGAACTAACTCAACTAATCGACAGTCTCATTTTCGAAATTTTTAATTTCTATAACTAGGCGTTTGCCATATTATTTTTCAAATCCTGTTTATTGTATATACATGGACGTATTAGATGGTAAGGCTGTAACCGAAAACCTGCAAATTTGTGCGTGGATTTTGGCACTTTATAACTTTAAAAAGACCGTTATTAAAAGAAATTATTTGTAGTAGCAAAAGAAAAACACTAGAGGAGAAGGTGTAAACCCCGACTGTGTTGTAAACTTCATCAAACGCATTTTTAGCTCTATTAAGCATTGTTGTCTCGTTATTGGAAATCTTTTCTCCTAATCGCTGTTTCCTAAAAGTGGAAGTTTATTCTGATTGGTGTTGTTGAGTTATTTAATATAAAAAATGTCATACCTGCCAGACTTTTCTGCCATAGTAGCCATAGTAATAAAGCGCGTAAAATTATTATCACTTTCGTTAATTAGGTGTTTAGATCAAGTAGCAGGCTTCTCAGAATAGTACATACAATACTAAACATTAACAATATTTGTGAGAAAATTCCAAGCTTTCATAAAGGAACCATTTGGGAAATTCCGGCTGGGCAGCGTGGTGTCATTAGCTAACCCATGCCTCGTGCTACTGCAGTGGCGAAAGTGCGTCACATACCAAGCACTTTCGAATGTTTTTAACCCACCGTAATGAATGTCGTGCAGTTAGCGTTTCGAGTATTTGTTTAACTGTTTTTATGAAAAAATGCTTTCGCGTTTCGTTTTAAATAGTTCTAATTGTATGTTATCCTTTTCTAATTCAGTTCTGGGAATTCTTTTGTACCACCTTCCCGAAGTAGTCGGAGTTTGGACCACATTTTCGAAACGCCGATTTTGAAGAGATTTGAGAAAGCTGCAATAAATAAAAATTTCCACTGACCTTTGAAATTATTTTTATGAAGGTAATGTAGATAATATACTTGAGTATCTACTGCAGAGGACGTGTTTCTCTACCTCACTTTTAAGACCGTTTTTTTTCTAATAAATAAAAATAGTGGTCGAAATTTACACCACTTCCTCTATGCGAAAAGTATTTTTTAAATACGAAGAGTAAGATACGAAGATAGAAGAATAAAGCATTTCTTACTTATAAGTTTTTCAGCACGTTCCAATTTCTGCGAACACAGTTGTATGCTATCCTCAAGATCTTTCTTCTTCTTAGACATAGCTGCAAAGTCATCATTTAACGCTTGCAGTTTATCCGTAATTTGCTGCAGCTGTGTATGCTTATCGGCTAAGCGCGCCATCTGTTGGCCCAAATCTTGTTCTGCTTGCAACAACCTGGCACGCTTCGGTGCCACGATGCGTGCCACGCGATCATACACTTCCATTGCTCTTACCCATTTACACAAGCCTTCACACGCTGTAGAAACATGTCGTACCAATGCGGGATCAAAATCAGGATGCGGTAAATACTTCTCCCTTATCCGTTTCATAACATGCTCCGCAATATTATCCTTATCATATTCTCTCAAATTATCTAAAAATTTCAAATCCCCCAATAATTTCTGCGCCGGTGTCCAGTAATCTTCAACCATTTGTCCCGATCCCCTCAAATCCGGTTTCCTCACCGGTCCTACGTTCATCATCACACAAACTGCCTCCAGTACTAACTTTACCACCGGCGGTGGCCTCCTCATGGCTTTTACCAGCGTGATGTCAGCAGGTTGCAATGTGTCCAACGCCGTCACGGCGGCTTGCAGCGCCGGATTCGCTTCAGCCAAGTCGTTCTCGCATTCGTCCTTAATGGCCTGCGCAGCTGCTGCTGCCTCATTAGCTAACGCTTCATCAGCTGCCACCACTTCTTTCTGCGCTTCCACCTCTACCGTATCTTGTTCAATCTTGATCATCAAAGCTTCGGTCTCCGCAGAAGTTTCCTGCAACTGTGGCTGCAGTTTCGTCAATTCTTCCTGCATTACTACCACCTGCGTGGCTGCAAACTCGAGTTGCTCCAAACCCATGACGTACCGATCTCTCTGGGCAGCAAACGTGGCCCTCTTTTTGCAGAAAACTTCCTTATAGTCGCGCACCATCTGCAAGAACGCCATTGGCGTCACAAAGTGCTTCAGTCCTTCAGTTTTTTGCAGTTTTTCCGCCATCTTCAGAGCGTCATTATAAATTCTGACGCACAAATCTACACATTTCTCCAGTACACGTGGCTCTAGTTCCAAATCTGTCAAAACAGCCACACCCACTTTCTTTAAGATCACCGGAGACCAGGCCTTAATCCACTCAAAGTGGCAATACTTCCGAAACTGAGGATATAAAGGCGCCTGCCACTGCCAGAAATGCCCCCCGGGCGATACGCACAGAACAATGTGCAAATTGTCTTGTACGCGTTGGAGAAATTTCTCGTACAACACTGCAGGGGAGAAATCCGTGGCTAAATGCTGATCCCGGTCCATCATTTGTACCTTTTCCATCAATTCCAGTTTTTCATCGGGGGAAAAAAGTTGCGGAAAATCCCCTGCGGCTAACAAGCGGGCTAAATCTTCCCGCATTTGCCCCGTGTCTTGTCCTAGTTCTAACTGATAATCCGAGCACAGAAACATGGTCCTTTTGTCAAAAGATTGTCTTAATAAAGATTTCAGGTCTTCTCTCCATTCGAGGAGACCGTAAGTTTGACCTTGTTTGACCTCAAAAATGGTGCACTGGGCCAAAAACGCGGCCAAGCGGGCGCAAGAACGCCGTCCGTGTCCTGGTGATCCAACTATAACCAAATGCTCTTTGGGCAGGATCAAAATACGGTGGATTCTAACGATTAATTCCACCAAAGGATCGCATAAGAGCCAATCGAACGGTTTTTGACATTCACTGTTATATCGGGTTATAAAAGTTTCGAGTAAGGATGTAAATTCTTCTGCGTCAGGTATTTCGTCGTAGACACTCATGTTAGCTTTCGATATAGAGGTTAAGAATTGAATCCCACGGTATAGTTTATCACCAGAAGTCTTGAGATGATTATGGCACGTGGTGTCCACCACCGCTCTGAAGAGTTCTTCATCCTCTTCGGTGGTTAACTTGCCACCTAGGGTGCGATAAAGCTCGTGGAGCCAGAATTGGAGGAATTTGGGCTGTTCTTGGTGATCTGGCCAGGGTAAACGGAAAAAATTTAAGAAAAAACGGACTAAATCTGCTACAGAGCAGCTGTAATGCGGTTTTTCTGGTGTGGAAACAAATCGACGGGACAAATCGAGCCATAAATCCACCGACGCGTTTAAAACGGGTTTCATTACTCGTTGCAACGGTAGCTGGGCGTGTTTACCAAAGCGTGTTTCCATTGCAGCACCCAGAACAGCTTTCAACTGAGCGGGATCGTATAACGCGGTGGGTATGAGTCCAAAATGCCGGGCTAATCGTGGTGCTTCGGATGCCAGATGGTTCTGTGAAGCTGCCAGGACTAGCATGTCGACAAGTTCCATTCTAGAAGCGTCTTTTTTGTCGAAAAGTACTTGTAGTTCGAGCCAAGTACGCAGTAATTCTAACGGAGCTCGTACTCCAGCGGGACTCCAAGCGACGATTTGAATGTCGTCGAGGAAAAGGATACATTTGCGACCCAGAGTGGGGCCAAAAACGCCTTTGCGTCGACGGTCCAAACCGGCCATGATGGCATCTTGTAACAAAGAAGGTGACATTTGCGGCGTACAGGGGATGTAATTGGCTGTGAAGCGGTCTCTTGGTACGGATTGTAGGTAAGTGTGACTTATGAAGCTTTTGCCACTCCCTTCTGGGCCGAGTATGAGAGCAGGCACGCCGGCTTGGATATAGCGGTGCAAGAAATAAGTTTGGATTAAGGAAGATTCTAGGGTAAATTTTGGTGACGGGATTTCTTGCTGAGCGACGGTTTCCCATGGAATCCAAGAATAGTTTTGTTTGTGGACAGCAAATTGGAACAGAGAGCCTTTGGGGAGCGAAATACTTGGCAGACTGGCGTCGGTACCGAAACTTTTACCGTCAGTGAGTTTTTCGCGAAAATATGTTTCGAACTTCAGACGCTCAGAACCTAAAACAGTACGAAAATCTCATAAATACTGTAAAAACTAGCTACAAGGGATACCGATTAAAACAGACTGTTGTAACCGGTATCCTTTATATCTCAAGTCCCATGTCCCGCTAAACAAAAGACACATCGAACAAAATTTACGGACAATCGGCTATAACGAACAAACTGTTCATCCCCGTTGGTATCCGTTATAATGAACTGTATAATAACGCTGGATATACTGAAGTAGTTTTTTCTGGTCTCTGAAGGTGTGTTATAATGATATTCTATTACAATTAATGTAGGACGAAAAAGCTGAAATTTACTCGTTAAAAATGAAGCCACTCCCCACATAATCGCGAACACGAAATAGTTCGCCAGTCCCTGCAAACTCGTTTCCTCTTCTTGGCTTAAGAGAACTTTCAACAAGCGGTAGAAATTCTAAACATAACACAACACAAATTAGTTTACTATTACTGCAAGAAAACTGAAACACGTCTTACGTGATACAGCAACGCTGGCGATACCGGAAACGCGCTACAATATTTGACCACGAATTGCACACTGGGAAAAAGCAATCCTTCCGCGAGAGCTTGCACCAAAAATGCGCTATCCTTGTCCATGTCCTTAGCAAACCGTCTGCACGCGTAAAACGTAACTGGCCGTTCGGGAATATGTTCAACGTACACGATTGCACACCGGGACAGAATCGCTGGAGACGCTGAACCGATTTGATCCGTTTCAAATAACAAATGCAATTTGTCTGGCAACTGTAAATCACAAGTGATAATGGAAACGCGACTAACGCCACGATAATGTAACAACAAAGACCTTCAAATAAATGTAGCCATCAATACTTGCTATTTGCTACAATGGTTTCGAAATATACGGTATATGTATACAAAATCTCATGTGAATTAAATTTTGTGTTGCATATGATTTTCTAGCATTTTGTTTTTATTTATATAGCTTGGGATCTTCCAACATATCTATTTTAGCTGATTGTTCTTGCAAAAGAGTAAGTTATAACGAGATTCTATTGTATTGCAATATATCCACACGTTCGAAAAGCACGATTTCTATTCGAGTCGTGGTTTATTTGTAATTTTATCGACCTTTTTAATAATCTTTATTTGTTAAATTGCCCTGTGCTAAAACGCCTCTATTTTCTATTAATTCCTTTTTTCCACTTCTTCATTTTCTTAAACTCGTATTTTATTTTTTATTTTTTTTTTCACATTTTCAGACATTTTTTGCCTTACTTGTAAGATTTCACCCGATGGTAGAGTTAACCTACCGGCAGGTTCCAACGCCGTTTGCAAGCCTTGGACCCACAAATCCCACGGACTGTCCATTATCAGCCACGCAGTTCCATTCGTGCATTGCGTAGCACATTGTCGACACGCTTTAGATAGAATTCCTATAAACTTTTTTATTATAATTTCCGTACATGTTGCGTACCTATTTACCTTCCGTCGTATCGGATTGTCCATAAAAGCTTTCCAAAGTCATAGCGCTAGGGTTCAGCACTAGGCACAAAATTTCCTGGTTATTCAACTTGCTGGAAATCTTGCTAACGACTTTCAGTAATGTCGATTTCCCACTCAAGCTTTCCCCCAATAAAACCACGCCCTTCCTGGCTGTGAGTTGCTCATACAGCTTGTGGGCATACGCTATAAACTCTGGTAAAGGTTCGAGGAATAGCTCTTGACAAACTGCAATGGCAATAGCGCGAAAATGGTCAGACGGCCCAAAATTCGTTTCCACATCAGGAAAAATGTGGGACATCAAATTCTGGAACCTCGCTTTTTTCGTTTTCGGTAGCTGAGATTCAACCACAGAGCACAGCGCTTCTACCACGATTCCTATCTCGTCTTTGTACAAATAATGCGCTTTTTGCATTCCAGCGAGGTCAACCACCGTCCTCAGGTTGCGTAGTGACCAATCGTAAAGACCTGACCCGAATTCTTCCCGACACAGACGAAAAATTGCGACCAATTTTTGTGAAAGGTTGTCGGCGTGTGTAAATCCCATTGAATACAATAATCCGCTAGTGATTAGAACTTCATCCGGCCGGGGAACGACGACACTCCGGAAGAGATGTTTGACTTGATCGGGCAAGAAATACTTGTTACTGTCACTATCGGGTCGCAAAGTAGCGAAAATGGCGCAACACGGATCTAAATTGATTTCTGTGCCTTCCCAGTGGAAACGCCGTAAGCCACGTGACATAGCAGCTTGTAAGCCTTGGAGTTGCTGAGCAATGGTGGTGAGCACACGGGGAGGAAGACGGTGGAAGTCTTCTAGACACGCCCAACTTCCTGACTGGGCTGTTCCTTTAAGGATTGTGGCCACTGCACTCGCGTCCATCGATTCAGAGCATTGGAATAGCAAAAATTGCTTTGCAACAGCCCACGCTAACTCACGAACGCAGGAAGTCTTGCCGTAAGCTGCAGGACCGTGTAAAGCTCCACCTACGTGCCCATGAACAGCACCCATAAGCGCTCTAATGTAAATAAAAAAGAATTTATAAACAAAAATGGTGAGAAGCAATCACGTGGAGTACAATTTCGTTATAATGAACCGCCCAGTTCAAGAAAAACTGTTCGGTACACCCGAAGTTCGTTATGTCGGACGCTTTTTCTTTACATTTTACATGACTTGGTTCACTCTAGCCGATTGTTAATCAAATTTAATTTATTAAAGAATAAAAACTGTAAAGGTCACAAACCTGTAGCACTGGTCAGTTTGGGGCGTGACTAGTAACCGTGAGCAACTACCTAAGTATTCGTATCCGTAATTGAGCTTGGTTAGTACCATACAGACTTCAACTTTTTTGTCCTCGCCTTCTTCCTTCTCGACAAGGTAGTATCGCAACTGACATTCCCATTCGAAGTCGTCGGCAGAAGATACGTTTTCCTTGATAAGGTGATTCAGTACGTCCCGGGCTAGAAATATGATAATTATTTGCATTGTATGTACATATTTTTATACATGTTGAACTTTTACGATTTTTTTTTTATTATATAGTGCAACCTACATTTTTGAATAGGCTTGGGACCGGACAAACAGTACGGAGTATTCAAAAATGCGAAATTGAGCTGAACGAAATGGGCTTAAAACTGGACTATCAACTTTTTATTCAATAGTGCAGAATATGAATATAAACGGCAATTGAATTAATTGGTGACCACTGTATAAACTTTGGTTTTACGACTTGCCCCTTACGATCGTTAAAATCTCAAAAATGTCTAAACAAATTTGTCAAACACGCATTACGTCCCATTTTTTACTTGTTTTATATTTTAATTGTTTTCCTAATTGCGACTCAAATGTTTCACGTTGTTAAGTTTATCTACTGGTTGGTATTCTGACGTAAAGGCTGAAGTAGACCACTTACGCAGGCTCCCAGTGCCCGAATTATAAGTCATAATGAGACAACTAATACACGGGAAGTTAGCTACCTCGTGTTTTTCAGAGCGCGTTCCACGTGTTTACCTTGCATGTAAAAGAGAATGAGTGCGTGGAGGCTGTTGCGCTGAAGTGCGTTCAAGGGACTTTGCATAAGGCCGGCTAAGTGTTCCAACGCAGAGTTCCACTGAGCCAAGTAGGCTCGCAGATCGTCGTTTTCAAATGCGCGTTCAACGTTGGCCGTCCACATCAAAGCTGCTGCGCAGCAAACAGCTTGGACAGGGTATAAGAGTAACCAAGATGGTGCCATTATTGCGGGGAATGTTTCTAAAGCTTCGTTGATCAGCTTGCGAAGTGCTTCTGTCATCGACTGAGCCACTTGCGCCATCCATAGCTCCACCATTCCCTTTAAATAACGTTACAAGAATTAGCAAAAGCACACGAATTTCATTGCATACAGAAGGATAAACGTCGTAAAACTTATAATAAATAACAAATGTTCAAGAAATTGGAAAGGAATATTCTAAAAGAAAAGAAAAGTTAATTATATTTGCTAAAACAAGTTTCCTTAACCTAATCAATTTCTTATATGTCCTTATTATACACACGGGATACTATCAAAAGAAATACGAAATTAAACATTTTTTCTGGACCAAATTTCCCTAATTTAACTTAAATTCGCTGAAGTCAGCTATTAAACACACCAAATACTTTTATAAGAAAACGAAAAATTATCTACGTAAAAGTTTTCCAGAAATGGTAGGGTCACTTGCGCCCAGGGCAAAGTGAAAAGATATGACATTCCAAGGCGTCAATAAAAGACGACTAAACTCGTAACATGGCGAACTGAAGTCATTTAAATACGCCTCATTGATTTTCGCAGATGAGAAAAGTTTGAATAGTGTTTATCAGCCATGTAAATGGCGTCCATCTAATCTTGGCGCCTTTTTTCACTCCCCAACTGGATCATGTCACTATGGCAACTGTGGTGCATTTTGGGATGTGGTTAAGATAACTTTTTTTCGTCTTTTTCTCAACTACGTATGCTTACTTTCGAGTCAGCTGGCACTACTGGATGAGTAAATGTCACCGTTTCTTCGTCGAAAGACACCATCGCCACCACTTCTTGGCCTTGGTGGCCTTCACGGAACTGCAAGCGTTTGACGCCTTGGAAGCATTTATTCAAGTGCGGCTGCACGCGATGAGGTTCTTTGGTTTTTGACAGCAAATCCAGCAGCTCATCATTAGACAAGAAGTAAAACCTACGATAGCAAGAAAAAAATATAAGCGCCATGTAACCCGTCCTGGCGTGCTAAAATAGCTCGGGTTGTGCACAAAACACCTTTTGTTGATTCTCCCGTTTAAGGAGTGACCTGGAAAACTGCAAATTTTCATATATTTTTTTTTTTCATTCACTTATGGTTTCACTGCTTGTCGAACATTTTTATCACAAAACTCATGAACTCCAGATGTTCTACTTTTCTTATTGATTTTAACCTTAACCCGATTATTATCGTGTCTGCATTTGAACACAAGTTAGCTTAACCGAGGATAGTTAACCCACGAGTAAACCGAAACGGCAATATATCAGCGCAAATCTTTCAATGACTTAATCAAATTTTGTCCCTATTGCTGTTAATTTGCAAGCTCATTGAAAAGCTATCAAAGACTGAAATTTGCGAGCTTACAAAAATTTCTCCATAGTTTTGGAAATTTACAGAATTCATACATAAAAAATAGAAATACCCAACTTACCTGGGAAAAAACGCTCTCTTTTTTTCCAAATATTCATGTAAGCCATGTTGGATATCTTCCAGCAAAGCACCAGCTTCTTTCAACTTTTCCAGCAGGCCTTCTTGCCCTGCGGCGTGTAATACCCGCGATTCTGCCGGCAAACCTTCCATCAATTGCTTCCATGTCATGTCCACTTGGGCAAACTTGGCTCCATCGGCAGGCATTTGACGCAAAATATCTTCCGATGCGAAAATCGGCTCCAAGTACAACCAAGTGCTCTGAACTTTAAGCCACACGTCAATACAATCCTGTACAGATACCAAACGATGTTCCCATTCGCGTAAATGTTCGCGTAAGGGTTCAATGTACGGCGAACTGTGCATTGTCTGCGCTTTGAGGATGTGTTCATCCAACAAGGCTTGAATTTCTTCCACCCCGACTAGAATCGACACCCCAGAGTTTCTATACGGCTGGTATCGGAAATGAACCGTTTTCCATTCGGCTTGCATTCGTTCTAAAGCTTCTTCCAAGGCCCGTTCTTGACATGCCAATCGACTGACTTCTTCCAGACGAGCAGTGTGCTTGCCTAAGCCAGCGCAGATCAAATCCGAGAGACTCACGACCGGCTCTGGAACCCATGGATTCTCCAAACAAGTAGTTCCCTATTCATTTCATTACATTTAGTAAACAAAATAAAAATCAAACAACAAAAATACAAATACGATAAAAAAAGTAAAATACGAAATATATAGTAAAAAACATATATGATAAATATATAATAAAAACGAAAAGATGCGTAAAGACAAAGTACATACATTGTTTAGAAAAGAAAGGAAACCAAGTCCTCCATACTCAGAAATTAATTAATAAAAACGAAAAAAAGGTTTCTAAAATGCTAAAGAGGAATTACAGCCAGCCAATGGCGTTCTCGTAGTGCTGAATTGCAAACAGCTTTCAAAAGGGGCAAATGCATGCGAAACTTCTCTAGGCGTGATTTGACAGCTTCGGCTACTCTTCTCGGCCCAATGGATTCCATGAATGTGTGACTTAGGAGGATCATCTCTTTTAACATGCAGCCCGTGTCTTCCGCCACTTCTTCCGCGTTTAGCTGACGAAAGGGTCCTAAAACAACGAAAAATTAGTTTCTAATAAAACTCATGTAAAATCTGGCATATGATTTCTTGCTCCCATTTCTCATACCATGGTACCACGTTTCATATTTCAGGTGAAATTTCAGTGCGGTATGCCATAATCTGTAGTATGGATCTATGTAAAGCAGGATATTCGGTAGGATAGGAGCTTCCGTTAAGTCCCAGCCTAAAAGCCTCTCATCTTCGTTAATTTCCTATAGACAACCGTTCATTAGTTCTATTTATCATGGAATACATATTCGTTTTTAAGCGACAGGCTTATCATCCAGAGCAGTTTTATTTTTATTTATTTTCTCTTGCACATTTTTCACTGGCATAATGGATTCAAACAAATCCTTAATATTTCCAGAAATAAACGTTTTCAATAAAAAATTATTGTCGAAATTTTATTACGGAATGTATACGTTTAAAAAGTTAATTACTTGTAACTCTTGTTGGGCTTCGAGTAATTGCTGATTCAATGTTTCCAGTGCTCCGGAATTGGACGTCATTTCTTCGATTGAGAGCGTGGGCGACTCTTTCTTCTTAAAAAAATCTAACGTTGTTGAATACTGCACTAATCTACAGGTAAAGAGATTAATATTAGAACAGAAATGGTGCGGTTACCAAAGATTACTTCTCGCGGAATAGTTTGGTCCGTTCAATGAGGGCATTTTGTGCTTGTGTGCGACTGTGATCCAATCTTCCGCTACTGACAACCAATACCGACGCCAAATCTTTCGGCCAATGAAAGAGGCGACAATTGAGCATAACATCTTCGCCTAATACCCATTATATTATTACACACCGTTATTTTATTGGTTTCATACAAACTCATTAGAAGTAATACTACTTGGAAGAACAATGTAATTCAATATGAGCAACAAGCGTAACGCCGATTCTTCAACTTTGCGTCTTAACTCTGGTGTGTCGACAGTTTGAGCTTGGACTAGAAATTTGCTTAAATTTACTAGTTGCGCAGTATTAGTTGGAATGGTTGAAGCCCGTTCTGTAAGCAACTCAAACTGCGAGCAAAGCCTACAATCGTTAAAGAATAATTTCTCATTTTTTTTCTCTCTTTTGCGATGTTTCTTACTGGCGAATCATTTTTCGATTATGTTGAACTAGAAATTGCTCCAAGCTACGTTTTCGTAACTTAACGGCATCCAATAATGCGATATTAAGAGAGCTACAGCTTAACTGAAACAAGCTTAAGTAAGCCCATTTAGGTAGAGAATGGATTTTCTTCAACAATTCTTCGTTTTCTCGGACAGCTTCGTCCAGTCTCTAATTTGGAAAATTAAAAATAATAAAAACGAAAATGATAAAATCAGTTTAAGTGGGAATTTTAAGAAAAACAGTGAAACTGAGTTTACCTGTTCATGTAAAGTACCATCAATGGTTAATAACGAAACTTCCCAGTCAGGTAAAGATCCAGTATCCAAGAGATACTTCAAAGGTTCGTACACAGAAGTTATATAACGCGCCGGGGAATCATAATGTGCCGCAACGACGTCTTGGATCGTAACCGGCATCCCGTGGATTAATTCTTCTTTCACAGATAGACATGGAATCCATTCTTCGCCAGCGTCTGTGATTTTGGGAATACATGGAATATATCGTTAAGCTCAGTGATAGTTTACTTTTCCAGCAGAAAAAGGCCAAACAGGAATATGACTCAAATCTTAATTTTCTCGGAGATACATTTATTTCCTTTCAGTTGTTGGGTCTCGCAAATAAGAAATTAATTAATTCATGGAAAGCTTACTTGAGAGTAGGGTTGTTTCAATTCGAGGGATTTGTTCGCTAATTTCTACTAGTTTATTCACGCATTTCTGCAGAACCTCACACAAGCAATCCAATCCTTCAATTGAATTTTCTTTCGCAGTCAGCAAAAGCAATGGAATGCATGGTGGAGAAGAATCCTAATTTGAAAGAAGGAAATTTAACGTCACAATCGGAGTTTCGTCAATTAAATATATTCTATTTCTGAAAACCGGAGAAATACAATTCGGACCCAAAATGGCGCAATTCAATTTCCAAAGATGGAGTTAATTCATCATGAAGTCTTCATGATTAGTCTTTTTGCGTGTATATTAATTTACTTTGATTTTTTAAACGTCCCAAAATATATATCAGGATTTGGAATAATTTTTCTTATTATTGGTCAAGAAAAAGGAAAAAAGGAAGCTTTCGGGACTTTGGGTACAATTTATGCAGTATTACTTTGTACGGAAGTAAATACAATTTCCAGCGTTCGATCCACGTTAAGACAAGTCGTCGCAGTAGTACTGCGAGTAAACGATTTATCGAATTGAAAAATCGTCGAACTTGTTGCATAGATTCTTTCGGTTTCGTGGGAACTAGGCGACACCAACTTTGTTTCTTCTCCACAAGTATTTCAACACAACTTGGCACCCACCTAAGAATTTAAAATACTATTTAGTTACGGACAACAAATTTAATTTGTATTTTGTAAACTAAAATAAAATACTATACTCGGTGATCAGCAAACGTTTGAAGCTCTCGCAGCGCTTGGCGATGTCTTCTAGCAGTTTTTCGGGTGTTAAAGGTAAGCCTGAAGCTATAGATGGAAATGGTGGAGGATCAAATAAATCGACTGACGCATACCTAGACGAAAGCAAAAATAAAAGTAAAATTTTAACTCTTTGTGCAATTACAGCGACGCTTCCGGACATCGAGAAATTCTTTCGTGACGATTTTTTTTAATAGACATTAGACATATTCAAATGAACACAGTAATTTCAGTAACCATGATATTTCCTAGTGACAACATAGAGATCATTTTGAAATATCAGTTTATAAAAAATAATGCATTTTACAGTAAGAAGTGTAGGTTACCTCACTTCCCATGCCTTTCTAATGGCAAGCAACACGTCTTGGCATAAAAATAGGTTGTAGTGCAAAAATTGTTTGCTGATAAGTACTTGTTGATGCCACGGAACGGGTGCTCTTATCACTTTGGCTTCGTTACGGTAGTATCGAATTTTGCGTCGGTGCCGTTGCAGAGTATCGACATACGCTAGGCCGCACTGGTAGCAAAGATTAATGTCAGGTTGAAATGACGTGATAGCGGAATTTCCCCTAAAAATAGACATCTAAAAATTGGTTGTATCGCTTACGATTAACACTTACATTCTTCTCGTTCCTACTCTTTTCGTCACGCTAGTGACCAATTTCGCTGGGCAAAATGTCTTCGAGTACGAATTTAAGATCTGGGAACGTAAAAATCCGTATTTAAATAATCTTAAAATTAATTTGAGAAGTTACTTCGGTAAAGATGTTAGCGTCAAACTCTGGATCGCAATGAGTGAATTTTCCTAAACGATACGCGATTTGATGTGTTGGACTTGTAGGGGGTGAGGCTTCAGGAAGTGTACGGGTTGCAATGCGATTAATTTCGGCCGCTTTACGTTTTGCTTGTATTTTTTTAAATTTATTGGTACATTTTTTTACCGGTTCACCGCGATACTGAAAAATTACCACATATCGTTACCATGCGACTGATTAATGGGAAAAAATTGAGTACCTGAAGTAGGACAGGTTGGACACTTTCGCCTCGGCGAATATACGCTTTTTGTTCCATAGCTGTGATAACATTTAATTTTTTTCAATTATACTTTAATGTGTTTACTATGCAGCATATCGCTCGCTCTGAACTGACATTTTGCTTTGTACCGAAGTTCAGTGCACATCGAATCTACATGACGATCAAACACGTGTTTCTATGGGTGACCAAACAACTAAGGCCAGCCCCTGAATACTATAACCTGTAACAATGGCGTGGACCCTCAAAATTTGATTACCTATCCCGCATGTCAAACACAAGCCCGGTTAGCTCAGTCGGTAGAGCGTGGGACTTTTAATCCTAAGGTCGAGGGTTCAAGTCCCTCATCGGGCGCAGATTTTTTTATGTCTTTCGCAGTTAGTTCCTTCGACAGGGTTCGCTCGTGCTAAAAATAAGTCATGCCTGTGATCGTAGATATTGTGATAAACAGGCCTTGGGAACATAAGTAGACTGGTTGCTTGAGCATATGGTAAGACTCCCTTAATGAGAACCTCCAACAGTTCAGTGAGTATTTTACTGCTGTGCATGCGTAAGCTCGTAACAAATTATGTGAAATGCACTTTACTGCACAAACGACATTTTTTTCTCCCCAGTAAGATGATTCAGTGTAATATTTTTTAAATTTTGAATTAAATTCCGTTAGAACTGCGTTCCATAAGTAGAGCCGAGTATTGCACGAATTTAGTTAATCCGTTTTGTCTAATATTTCTCTGGCGGATTTATATTTAACATAAAAATTGCAGTTTGTAAAGTTTTTCGATTGCTGCGGTCAAAAGAGCGCTGCTATTAGCAAGGAGGGTGGAAACACTTCGAATGTTAAAGGGGACCGGTGGACTGTTATTTATAAGAACCAGTTTTTACGTTATTTTAATATTAATTTTATTTATTTTTCATTTTGTGAAGTTCTTATATTTTTTCATTATATTTAAAAATATTATTTTAAGTAATTTTACAAATGTTGCAGTCTATCATCAATACCCTTCTTTATTATTCAGTTTGATTTTCATTATGCAATATATTTTCGTTCAACCACAAAACAAATTTTGAGCCCCTGTGTCAAGCCCGGTTAGCTCAGTCGGTAGAGCGTGGGACTTTTAATCCTAAGGTCGAGGGTTCAAGTCCCTCATCGGGCGGTCACTTTTTTGCCAACAATTAATTTATAAATTCAACAATTCCTATTTGTCAATATGCAACGGTCGAGTTTTGATTACCATCTTTTTCTTCACTACTACTAGTAACTTTCCCGGGCTGTTGATGAAATCACGACTTATGTAGCAAGCCCGGTTAGCTCAGTCGGTAGAGCGTGGGACTTTTAATCCTAAGGTCGAGGGTTCAAGTCCCTCATCGGGCGATCACTTTTTTCCCGAAAATCTAATTTATAAATTCAGTAAAGGTATAAATCCTGTTTGTCCATATCGAATTTTGATTACCATCTTTTTTTCACTACTATTAATAACCTGGCCCGCCTCTTGATGAAATCACGGCTTCAGAAACAAGCCCGGTTAGCTCAGTCGGTAGAGCGTGGGACTTTTAATCCTAAGGTCGAGGGTTCAAGTCCCTCATCGGGCGAGCACTTTTTTCCCAAAAAAATTTAATTTATAAATTCAGTGAGGGTATAAATCCTGTTTGTCCATATCGACGTTTGATTACCATCTTTTTTTTCACTACTATTAATAACCTGGCCGGGCTCTTGATGAAATCCCGGCTTAAGAAGTAAGCCCGGTTAGCTCAGTCGGTAGAGCGTGGGACTTTTAATCCTAAGGTCGAGGGTTCAAGTCCCTCATCGGGCGCAAAGCAATTTTTTGCTTTTTTGAATTACACCTTTGAAAATGCGTATATACTTTAATACTCTTTTATATAGTTTTTATGCTCTTAGAAAATAATGCATTAAAATCTGAAACAATAAAGCATATTTTCATGGGTGGAATGACTCTTCATTTATTAACGCTTTTGGAATCTCAGCGTATCACAGGTTGCAACAACAGCACGAGAAATATTGTTTAAATAATAAGTTTTATTCTTCATCAAACGGATTTGTTGATCTCGCCGCTAATCGTTCTTGCTGCATTCTAATAAACTCGTCCTTTAGGTCCTTCAAGTTTGCCTCCAAAAGCATAGCTTCGTCATATTTGTTGTCATTTCTTCCAACACAACAAAATTACGACTATGCTCTAGGCAACTCAAAAAAAAAGGACTTACCTGGCTTGCTGAATATAATTACGAATAATCTGCATCTGTAGAAGCATAGGATCATCTTCATCAACTAGGCGGGAGTCAAGCGGAATGGCCATAGGTCCCCAACCATGATCAACATTCACCTAAGAGAAAAATAACAATTGAATTACTTTCCTTATATCCTTGTAATTATACATCGTATAAATATTACTTCATAAAAGGAAAGAGAAATTACAAGAAAATATTTTTCTACTTTCTTCGCAAAATAGTGATTGAACGCTGTGTAGCACTCGCTTGATTATAAGCTTTGCTCTGCCTGTTGGCTTTCTCTAATTTTCAAAATTTTCTCCGTGTTTTTCGATATTTGAAAATTACGCTTGAATCGTAACAAAACTTTTGTCCAATCTCCGCTTGTGCTTCGTTGTTTTTTTTTTTCCAAGAGGGACACCACTTTAACTCGCTGGGCTACACATAATGTTTTATATTTTTTTCTTGACTACTCTTTCTACTACGGAGCTGATTGGAGATCGCAAAATATAAAACAGGAATTTGGAAACGGTGAAAGAGGAAATGCTTATTTCCGTTAGGAAATCCGTTTGGATATAGAAGCTTTTCTTAGTTTTCTGAGTTTTTTGGCTCCATGCTTTCGGCAAGTTTGTTGCTCATGTGCCTAGTTAGTTGTTATAAACCAGATAAAAATAACACTGAAGGATAACAAAAAGGGAACGAAAATTACGTGATTTTATGCAAGTCACGTCATTATAGGAGTTGACATAATACAATGTAAGTCTCCATTACGCTAAATGGGAGTGAAACGGGACTTGGAGATTTTCTTGTCATTAAGCGGGTCTTGTCATTATCCGAGGTACAATTAATTGGGTTCCACAGTACATAGACTATACGATACATTTTTTAAAAAAAGGTAAAATGCGCTAGGAGAGATATGAAATGATGCAATTAGAGACGAAGCAGTATTAGTAAAGGCGAACTACACCGACGAGATGAGAACATTACTGAGACGAAAATATAATTACCGGCCCGGTTTGTTTTGTTGGTGTGCCAAAGTTTTTAGCCATAGTTTCTTCTTTTCTCTTCAACTCGAGCGCTTTCATTGATTTTTCCAGCGCCACTGCTCTTTCTTGCGCTATTTTCTGCTCAATTTCTTTTCTAATTCACATAAAAAGAATCCAGAAAATATCCTGCATTGTCTACTTAAAGTGCAAATTTACCTTCGTTTTTCTTGTATCTCCTTCAGCTGATCTGGCGTAGGTAAAGACGGCATACCGAGCATATATTCCTTCAAAAACCCTGCAGCTGCCATCCGAATTTTCCGCTGCAGCGTCAGAGCTGGCCCCATGGTGGGATTATCAGGGTCGTCCACACCTAACGACTCAATTTGTTTGCTAAGAGAGTCGATGTTTTCAGCCAGTCGCAAAAGTTTCAAGCGCAATTCCTGTGTATCTTGTAACTTATATGACGTTTCTCCTTGCCTAAGCAAAAAATTGAAGAAATTTTAATACAAATATTCTAAAAAGCTTTATACACGAAAACAAGATTTACTGGAGAGAGTCGGCCATTTTGAAGTACTGCGGACATAACTCAGCAGCCTTTTCCTGCTGAGATCGTAAATTCTCATACAACTGGACTAGATAAGGCTTGGCACTCCGGCTTTCAACTTGCATGTCTCTTCGCTCTAACAGCTAAAGCAAACGAAAATATGTTTTTTAAAAAAATGAAAAGAAAAACAGAAAAAAATAGTAAAAATAAATAAACAACTGTCGTAAAAAATAAAGAACAAAACATTAAGGAAAACTAAAGGAAAAGGGTTCCAAAACTTTTCAGTATCGAAACATGCAGGAGAGTACGAAACAGTGTACGAACTTGTAGACAATGCTGGCAAGTGCGTAAATGGTGCTCGCCGGTGGTTTGATCAAACAAAATGTTAAGCGAATGGAGACTGGAATTTGAGCCACTGCGTTTAAGAAACGCTAACGGCGCTAGAGTGGATGCAATAATTGCGTTCTGGTTCCCTGCTGACGATGGAGGATATGCGGTAAAGGCCGGATTGGTCAACTTTTCTGCGCAAGGAAAAATAAATAAATTCACTTGTATATCCTTGGTATAAAACTTACTGGCAAAGGATAACGACAAGAAACGACTACAATCATGACACTGGATGGCACCACATAACCTGCAGTGATGTCTCCGTCTAATTAAGTTGAAAGTTTTAGCGCAGCCTGGACACAGTGGAACATCTTCGTCCTTAGCCCAGTTCACAATTTCTTGTTCGCGGTCTGCTTACAGAGAAAAAAAAGAGTTTTTACTTGCAATTTTATTTCCTCACCGAGTATCTGCATTTTTCACTGTTATTTTCTTAAGCATTAATTATTAAATTGATTTAATTCCTTTCAACTTTTGCTGTCTTTCAATTGCTTTTCTGAATACTAGGCTATTTATAAATTGTAGTATACAAATTCAACAGTCGATTTAATTGCCAATTTGAAAATTCTCCTTTGACGAAGCCCGAAACGGGTTAAACAAGTGTAACACAAAATAAACGAAAAAAAGCGCACTACTTTTCTGTTTGTTAGATTCGGAGGGAAAGTCGGCTAAGATTTTATCGAGTCTGATGATAATTTTATTGGTTTCTGCCGCATAACAATCCATTCTCGCGTTTCGTATGACTCGAAACTCCGCCCATCGACTTCTTTGGACTCCTTATAAATGCACGCAATTAATATATAAGTCTCTATAACCACCAACATGGAAAATTTTACCTGGTTCTTGTGTGCTTTCGAACTGAACTTGGACTCCTTCTCTGAAATGAGATTTTCTGGCAGTTTTTCCTTCATCGTCGATGGTTAGATCGGACAGGTTATCTTTAATCTTCCTTTTAGCTTTGCCGAGTAAGTCTATAAAACAATAATTAATATTATTAATAGGATATAGCAGATAAAAGTAAAGAGTCAGAAAGTCCAACCTTTTAACGACGTTAGAACATCTTTATCCTCATTGGAATGCTCTTCGTCAAAATGAGTCTGGAGCATAATAATCGTTCCTAAGTCTTTCATGCATATTGGGCAAAGAAATCCTTCAAGTACTTCACCACTTTCAGCCATACTTAATGTAACTCAAACCGGAGACCGATCTATATATATTTTTGCACTGCATCCACCTCCCCTTGTTTACTTCTTAACTTGCCATGCGACAAACTTTATGTATACAGGGTTAGCCCCATTTAGGAATAGGTGTATACAACTTTGGTACTTTACGTCACTCTTCCCTTTCTCCATGCTTTGTAGGCAAGCCACCCTTTCTGATAGTAAAATGCAGACGTCTGAACTGCTCAATGCCAATAGCTAGTTCTCGAGTTACACGGTTCCACTTCCTATACTCACAAGGTGATAGGATTGTTTTAACGCGGTACCTGTTCTACTTCCAAGTTCCAAAAGCAATCTCTCTTAGTTAATAAACATAAAAATCGCGTGAAAAGTTGGCAGATGATTCTCAAAAACTATCTTATTCCTTTTAATTATTTTTTCGACGGTAAATTTCAAATGAGTTTTTCATACCAATTTTTATCGAGGTACTTAAAAATGTGGTTATTTTCCGAGAGAATTTTGACTTGGACTGCGATAACTTCACTTACTTTCCAGTTTCAATGATATTTGTGCGTGTTTCTGCAATTGATTTAAAAGAACTGCAATGTTTATTACCCATTCAACAACAAGGGTATGCACTAACCTTCATTATGTCCATTTACTATCACCTAAAAAATTTCTTAAAGTCATGACAGCAAAAAGTTCTCCCATTAATGGCCGGTGAAGGGGGGGGGGGGGCACATTAGATGCGAATAGCAAACTTTCTGTCCCAATTTTTATTGAACATCGAGTCACTCTAAGTAAGTGGTGCCCAACCTTTTTTCACCCGAGGGCCGCGCGCGACATGATATAAAATCTCGCGAGCCTGAATGTTCCGGTTTTCCAGAATCATGCCGACGTTAAAAATGAAATTATGCAGTGATATACATGAGTGGTATAAATGAACGGGCCGTTTGAGGCACCTTCGCGGGCCGGATGTGGCCCGTGGGCCGTAGTTTGGGCACCACTGCTTTAAGTTATCATGTTTAAATTTTGATAAACTAAGTTTGTTAAAACCCGGGTTCTGAACGGTGCTTAATAGCGTGTGTGATCGGAAGAATATTCTTACAACAACGATTTTCGTTGATAGAAAAGGCAATGTATTTAAATTGCATAAAAAAATAAACACCACCGTTATGCACCATTTTCATCTGCTGTGGGTAGTTTAACACCTTCTCTTCGGCGTTTAGCCAGTGGATTCCTGGGATCGAACACTTCGTACCAAGATTCATCTTTTGTACTGGCGTCTTTGGCCAAAATGGGTCCCTTTTCTTCGAATTTCAGTGCGTGAGCCATCCAGATCTCATCTTTCACCACACTGTTCAAGTCTTCCACAATCTCTCCCGGCTCTTCGGCCGGTTGTTCCATCAGTTCTGTCATTTCTTCCGACGGTGTCTCTTCCACTTTTTCTTTCACGCCGTGTAACTTGTCCTGAAACTTTTGTAACATGGCCAGAGTGGCAGCTTCTCGGCTGCTACCTACATAAGCCAACAAAAAGGATAGTTAAACATGAGACATTGCTTTGAAGTTGTTACCTTTTCCTGGCAAATCTTTTTTCATGGCTTGGTATTTGGCTCTCTGTTCTTTATAAAACCTCAAGAGGTCATTTTTTTCCACAGCTTCTTCTTCAGCAATCTTTTTCCTTTTGGCTTCTTTTTCCTCTTGCTTCACTGCACGTTTCTTGTCTATAAGCTCTCTCTTTAGTGTTTCAAATTCTTCCCGGATCAAATCCCTGTAAGCAACGAAATTTCTTCAAGATAATCTTATTAATTAAGTCTTGTACCGCTCGGTTTTCTCCTTCTGGTTTTCGTCAGCTTTCTTCTCCACTTCTAGAGCTGGTTTGGTGTCGTCCGTTTTCTTGGCTTTCAATTTATCCTTGATGCGATCCAGTTGTTCCCTAATACCAGGCAAACTCAATTAAAGGAACAATTCAATGACTGGATCATTAAGCCTGACTTGTCATCTTTCGATGTCAGGGACTGCGACATGGTTACATCTCCAGCCAGTCGCTCTTGGTCCTCATGACCTTCGTCCTTCTTGTCTGGTTCCAAGCTTAGTGCCGGAATATTGACCAACTTGGGATCGTTAGCTAAATCATGGCTGGATTTGCCTTTGCCTTTCGACTGGATCACTTGCACGACTTTAGTGGTTTCTTCTTCCTCCTCTTCAGCTTCATCTCCGAAAGATAGAAGTTTCAAGTTCCTTAAACAGAAATAAGAAGAATTATTTATAACCCAGCATGAACGGCTCCAAATGCAACCAACTTGGTTCCTTTGATCTTTGGCTTTTCTGCTTTCGTTCTGTCGGCAACTTTCTTGCGCTTTTCCCTAGGAATAATATCCGGGAATGGATTACTAAGCACTTCTGTGCTAATAATCTTTGGTGGATACGTCGGTCGTTCATTCTAGCAAAGACAATAATCAATATTAAGGTAAAGTTTTAATCTAGAAATGTATTACTTGATCTGTCTCCAGTTCATCAAATTTAGTCAAGTTGTATTGTGTATTGCCCGTCACTTTTCCAAAGATGGTATGCTCATTTTGGAGATCCGGCGTTGGTCCGAGGGTAAAGAAGAACTGGGAGCCATTTTGGTCTTTACCAGCACTAGCACAAGCTACCAAACCCCGACGGAAGAACCGGAGTCGGCTGTGCACCTCGTTCTATCAAAGAAACAAGAGTCGTAAAACACTGTTTATATTTTAACCTTAGCTAACCTTAACTTAACCTAACACAAGCAAATCTTTCCTAATTTAGTAACATGCAAATAGCTTGAATTTAAAAGTAAAAAATAATAAAGCCGTATCGTCAGTTGAGTTATATTGAGAAACAAGGCGCGCTTGTCCATTTTTCTTGTCTATTTTGGTTAGTTTATGAGTGAAAAACAAAACAAAAAATGCCGCTTCTGTAAAATACCGTGCACAACCTAGCAAGCTACTGAATTTCTACGTCCGTGGTGGAATTCGTGAGTAATTAATTCTTAAAATATGCGTTCAGAGTTTCCCCGCGCAGATACAACTCTGAACGTGAACGAAAATCTGCACGACAAATATTCAGAAATATCAATTTTGTGGAAAATTCTTCTTGGGATTGTTAACGTTGATCACCTGAACACACATCACCATGTCTTCGAAAAAAAATATTTAAGTTATTTTAGGGGAAAAAAATACAAACGAAAAGAGAACGTCACAAAAAGAGTAACTTAAGCCTTAAAATTTATAATCCTTTTCATAAACGCATTTTTTTTTGGATTGCCTAAATTTTTACTGCTATTGTGATCTTACTTGTCCATACTATATTTAACTTTGTGAGAATTTAGCTTCTGAGCTGAGTTTTCATGCGTGTTTCATTACAAGTCGCGACGTTCCTGAGAGCAATACCCTCTCCTCCTAAAAAATCATATGGTATAACACGGGAAAAAGGTCCGAGTTTACTAAGTAAATTTGAAAGTCGCATCTGCCTGGAGGTGAAAGGCTGTGACTGTTTTCATTAATGTGACAAAAAGGCTGGTCACCGTAACATCTTTCCGACAAAAACGGAGCTTCTGTCACAGTTGTCTTTTGGTACTAAAAAACTCCAAGACACCAAAATGTGTAAAAAAAATTTTTAACTTCCTGTTGCCATGAAACGTGTAAAAACAGAAATCTGATTTTTCCTTAGTAACAAAGCTTATTTATCGTTGAATCTAGTGACCCCTACAATGTTGCCTAGCGTTGAGTAACCGAGGAGCAGTAGACGGCCTACGGCTTCTCATAAAATGTTCATTTACCCCATGTGTTAAAAATAACCCCAGCTGATAACAACTTATTATTTTATGCATCTAGCTTATCACCTTGAAGTGTTCACCGTAAATTGACTCCCCTCCAACGCCGGTTCCTGTTGGATCTCCACCTTGGGCAATAAAATTCTTGACGACCCGGTGGAATATAGTTCCGTCGTAATAACCTTCCATACACAGCTGGACAAAGTTTCGGCACGCTTTGGGCGTTTCTTTGGAAAACAATTCCACATCAAAGTCTCCCAAGCTCGTATGTAGAACCACCTTAAGGGCAAAATAAGTAACAGAATTAATAACAATCCCCTACAGTCCTCCTTCTCTGTTCCTTTTGTTTTAGAGTACATTTTGGATGTATTTGTTTTCCTTACCTTTCCGCTCGTTGGTGGCTCTTGTATATAAATATTACTCATTTTTCAGGGTCTGGTACGCCGCACGGTATATATACAAGAAATATTCTGTGATCGCCGACACAACGCGTTCCTTGACGTTGTTTACTAAACAAAACAGAGTCGCGTGTAAACCTTATTGGCCAGGTGGCGTATTGTGCCCTTTGCGTAAAATTAGACGCCCCGGGGCGATATTTGGATTTAATCCATCTCAGCTTCTTGTTCGGAACTATTCTCCAACCATTCCTCTGCCAACGTCCATCCATCGATAGAGAATTGAAACAGATAGGTTAAAAATTGTCCGCTTCTTTGAAAGAGCCTGTTTGCCCATTTCTGTCCAGTGTGCTTCATTCTCCTATCAATGGATAGAAATTGGCAGATGGCAGGACAGAAAGACTAGTAAGAAAAGAGCAAGAATAACTTGCAACTGGTCAGGCTTTACAAGAATATCTATTTATACCCTGAAACGACTTGCTTTCGTTTCAGGGATGAATCGGGGCTCTCTATTGAATGATGAAGGGGGGTAGACATGCAAAATGGTCCTATGGCAAAGACCAAAACCGTGCCGTGTGCCGTGGTAACCCGCGAGGTCGTGGTCCCTTATTGATCCAAAGCACACCTTCCATTGACTGCAGCTAGTGCCTTGGTTGGCTAACCCCATGTGAAGTGTAACAAGGGTCTGCTCTTCAGCTATCAGTAGGGACACCCAACGTTGCAGATTCATTGATCGATCCAATTTTACACCTACCCCCCCCCCCCTCCCTAACAGGCCCATGCAGACTAATTTTGCTTCTTCCTATAGTAAAGTTATTGTATAAATCTCCAAACTTGATTTACGGATAGAAAGCATGAATCACCCAAAAGCCACGGCAGTGTAGGGGCGTTTAATATCAAGGGAAATACGCTGGGTAACGTCCGGCAGCTAGAACAGCGGTTTACCGCAACTCAAGATGGTATGTTATAGATAATAAATAAATAAAAATGCGAACACGCTTCTGTTTCATTTCCAATTCGCTTATGGCTTGAAATGTTCGAGTTTAGGCCATCTTCACACCCCTTTTGCTCTAGTCTTGTTTCCCACCCCCCTGGTACACGCATCCTCACCATGAACTTCTCGTGCTCCCCGGTTCGACGGAGCGATCGCGCAACCCATTTGGACTATTCTTAGATACTGGCGTACACCCGACCAACACCGACACTCAGTTTGGCTCTCCAACGAGGGAGAGCAATCTGATTTCGGAAAGCTTGGCAAAAGGTGCAGTGGCTCTCATTCTGTCCCAGTTTTAGTGACGTAAACAATGAAAAAGCCGTTAACGAGTGAACGGACTAAATTGTAGTTAGGAAACTTGAAGAGAGTGGACGTCTTTTAACGTTAAACTTTACATTGGCAGGTGAGTTGTGCCCTTTCTAAAAAATGTACTTAATTTATTTCGTGTACTACAATAACCTTCCGCTTGACCGATGAACCAGTTTCGTTTAACCTTAACCTTGTCACCGACATAAATTTCATTGTTAGTCGATAGCACCGTATGGCATTGTGCTGTACAAGCCATCAAGTAAAAAATTTGTAGCTAACCATTGCGATGGACTAATCCGGGAAACAAAAAGTGTCGTTCATTTTGAGAAGCTTGCTCGTTTTCTTAAAATGAAGGGAAATTTAAAGGGGGTGTTAAAAAATGTCTTACGAATGTTTACCAGGGGCACAGACATTCTTTACTTATTCTCGTGTACGAGTAATTCAATACAGCCGTCACAAACGCGTTGCTGTACCGGGTTTCGTTTCCGATTTCCCCCTTCTCGGGGTGTAGATCTCACAAATGGGCGTCGTTTGCAAACCGGAGTTAAACCATATAACCTAGTCAGGTTTACTCGTACGCAGTAGGCGTTCATTTTTGACGGCAAGTTCATCGACTACTAGGCTATGACCATAAATAGACGCGTATGGACAAGAATCCCTCGTTTTGCTAGGAGGATTCTAATTCGACGGGAACTCATTACGTATTTATGGCCACACATGCACTCACAACGACACGTGCATGGTGGCCATTTGCTTTATCTACCAGGTCAAGTATCACTTCATTCACTCTGCAATTGGCGTTTATCATATTTCTTTTTTTCTGACTATTTGCCATCGGGACATGCGTATATCTAACGCACCCAATGAACAGAACCAAAAAAGAGGAAATTTAGTAGAATCAATTCAAATCTAGCAGCAGCAGAGACGTGATGGTATTTCAACCAATGACAGCAAACGACCGTTATGCTCCCACGAAATGACCATGAACAATGATCGACGAATTGTTGAAATTGTCTGGACAGCTGACCGTGCTGCTCTTGTGCGGAATTTCGTTTTGTCTTTCACATTATCGCCTTTAATCTCGCAGTTATCAGTAATAATGAATTCCGTACTCTCCAGAGGTACATTTGACAAGTGTTTAATGTAATGTAATGTATCAATGCATGTTCGCGTAAGGTCAAACACTGGTTAGACGGCTTTTTAATATTAAACGAACTAATATTAAATATTTCTTGGAAAGAAAGGACCGAAGCCTTGGTGAAAAATTCAAGGAAGACGTCCAAATGATGGCAAAAGATATAAAAACCTCCGAATCCCTATTTTGGAAAGTAACTAAAAAAAATCCCCCGCATCACATTGTAGGGTCTGTGCGTGTCATTGGACGACCTAATACTGTGAAGTACGCTGGTTCGTAATGAACGTTACGCACGAAACAAAAAAGGGATAGTAGAGAGCGTAGATATAACTCCCCTTTTGTTCCTACTGTTAAGAACAATGCAGAACACGAGACATAATTATGTTTGAAAATATATGGATATCAGTAGAACCATAAATCATGCATTATTTGAATAAACATGCTATTGAACGCTAAATGGACGTAGATTAAACATTACTTTTTACACGAAATAGTTTTTTTATTAAACTCTTTATATTTTCACTCATAATAATTTTTAGTATATTGTATATATTAAATTTAATTTGTTTCGTGAAACAATACAATAGAATATCGTTATAATGAACCATGTTTAAATGGAATATCGACCATATTAGGGGGATCGTAATGTCCCGAGTAAACGTAAAGAAAAGCGTCTGATATAGCTTCAGATATACTGAACAGTGTTAGTTGGTACCGAGAGCTTCGTTATAACGAAATTCGATTATCTGCGAGCTTGATATCCAAGTAGGTGTCTTTCACATCTTTATTCTTTATTTTGATTTATTTATTACTTTTTACAAGAAAGTTGTACAGTACGTGACAATGAAAGCAGCAAAGTACGATCATGAAAATAATGACCAGAACTCGTGGTCCCTGTCAGTGAAAATTAGGGGACACGGAAGGCGTAAAATCGAAAAGCGATTTTGCCGAGGCTCCTCACACAGTACGGCAATTCCTCAACAATGAAATTCTGCTAAGCCGTTATTCGTTGCGTGGCAACGTGTTAGTCCGACTACCGCATTTTATTGTTCCATAGTCCTTCTGTAATGTGAACTGTTCGTTAGTTGGTGTGCAGGAAACAAGAGCTTTTAAAAAGCAAAATAGGTCTCGATGTCGAGCACAGGTATGGATAACCTATTGTGAAATGTTTCCTAGAAATCCATGTGTAAAACGAAGCATACCCCTTCCTAATTATGACTTAAAATTGTGCTATTGAGCAAGTAATCTTGTCATATTTAAATCACTTAGTGACAGTAAAGATTCAATTGGTAATTACTACTTAGTTTCAAATCAGCAAAATTTACAATGCGTTCAGTGTTAAACAGGTGTAGGATAGGCCTATATAGTGGTCTTAATAAGACTGTAATGACGTCCGGAGCAGTAACTGAAAATTAATGGAATAAATTTCCATAAATTCTTGCACTCGCCACTTATTTTACCGAAGGCGGTCGTACCTTTACAACAGATTAACGCACTCCCTTTGTTATCACAGCAACGGTATCTATTGCGATAAGAAAATGCTCTCAGTTCAGGCTAGTGTAGGCTACAAAGCTAAATGCAGAAAGAGCCTAATTCCTTACAAAATACTTCTGGAGAAAAAAATTCCTTGCTAGTGCTGAAATCATTGTTACTGACATCGTTTCCTAAATAGATCAGCATATTTCTGGCGCGTTATGGATTGTAAGTGTTTCACAATTTCTCCCTTATACTACACAACTAATCGTTGGCCGAACGTCACGAAACACGTTGTAGCTATAAAGGCTGTTCACTAGGGAAAATACGTGTGTTTAACGCCAGTTTCCCTTATGTAATATAGATGTCCAGGCTAAATAATCATCTTACGGAAGATCGATAGTTCGTACTTGTAATAAATGCCCACAAGGAAGCTTATGTGGAGAAAATTAATTTGCGCAGTGGGCTTCGAGATCCCTAACATTATTAACTAGTCCTGTACAGTACACTACTGCACAGTACGTGCTTTTTGTACATCAAGGCTCGCTAACACTATTAAGTAACTTGATTTATTTATTTATTTTTTTTTTTGCAAGGTACCAATGGCAGTATGGCAGCGAGGAGACGGCTGTCGACACCCTTTCCTGCTCTCCTGATGGGCGTGTTTGTTGGAGCGTTTCTGTATCTGGGTCTGCTACAAAGCTCACGAAGTCAGTCCTACCCGTCGTACCATGACCAAACTAACGAGCGCGCTATTTTCAACTCGCGCTCGCTTATGGACATTAACACCAAACCTTCCAGTAGCCCTTCGGCGCCCGAGGCCGATAAGCCGGGCGATATTTCTGTGATTATGTCCCGGATTGACCAACTTCTCACATCGTTAGGTATTATCTTCCCAAGTGGACATCGTGCGCCACAAGGATGTCACAATACTAACTATGAAGTAAACGGATTTTTAATCCGCTTTAGGAGCGACGGCTTTGTCTGGCAGTGAAGCACGAAAAGTTGGAAACCAGGTGGCGGGATATTTGTCGGACTATATTGCGCAGCGTTTATCCACATCAAGCAAAACATCTGTGGCGATACGACAGCCGTGCAGAAACCTAACTGCAGTCCAAAGTAAGCTGTATTAGCGAATATTAAATATGCTACCTTAATCCCATGAGATTTAGGAAAAACAGGAGTTTTATTTAAAAATTAATTCATAATTTCCTATTGGAATTAATAGCTATTGTACAAATCTTATGTTTAACACACACAAGTTTTTGAAACATTATTAATTGGAGCTCAGTCTGTCTTCGAAGTTTTAACGTTAATGCCCCGGTATACACAAATACCATATGGGAGAATAGCATGGGAACTTTCAGACAGCGTGCTGGAAAAAACAGTTCAGAAATCGAACAAACTCTTATGACAGTAATGTTGGCTTTGTTAATTATGAGCGCATTAGCGTAAGTTTTTGTTCGGAAATCTTTCACTAAGTTTTTAAACTACGCTTGAATGTTGCTATATTTTTATTATACGGGGAAAATGAACATAAAGTAAACTGATGCCCTAGTTCTGATTTTTTTAAAAAAAATTTTATGGTAAAAAGAGAAGAGATGTCGGTCAGGTACTTTTTGTAATATCGCGTCTGAAAATTCAAAGTTTTGCATCACAATATTGAGACGTGCCTCTATCCAGAGTTTCTATTTGACTTCATTCAACCTCTGCTGATAGTTGTAATAAGAGACCCTCCCCGGAGGAAACGATGTCCCTATCTTTTGTTTCTAAAAAATACTGAAAGTTGTGTGCTCCGAGGCCTTAAAGTGTATGAGTAAAAAAAATCATCTGAATTTAATACAATGTTTCATAATGTCCCATAAAAGATTTGAACTAAGGATTTATTTGTTATATCACTCATATGTTACATAGAATTTCAAGCTCACAATTCCGTTAGTCTAGTTGTGGCTTAATTAGTGGTAAAAGATCCATACTTTTGTCTATATATGGACAAGCAAATACATTTTTGTTTTAGCGGCAAAATGGTCTTCAAGGTGACGCGAAGAAAAATTACACGTAAACGGAAAGTCAGTTACGTTAATTGCATAATCTGAGTTTAAAAAAAATCAGACGACAAGTAGAAAAATCGAATATTAAATTTCGAATATGGAACAATTTCTGGAACCGACACCTAATTGGCCAGACTCTCTCTTATCCGACTACAGGCTAGTCGGTTGCGATAGGGCGATCAAACGTCCTGTTTTTTCGCTGTTTCTTTAGCATCCCTTTTTTTGGCAAACATGGTCGTTTGTCCTGTTTTCGGAAGAAATCAAAACGCATGATAGACGGCTAAAATCTTTGGACTCGCATGTTACGGATGTACTTTTATTAATTTTTCCCTTAATTTTCCTTTAAGACCTCGGTGATATTAAAGCTTCCTAGGGCGTGGCTAATGGCACCTCTGCCTACGAAACTCTAGACTCAAAAAAGAAGACTTTTCGGTAGCAAAGTGTTGTTCAAATGTGTGGTTGTGGTGTTATCAATTTTTTCGAAAAATTCTTGTTAATCTAAAAAACTGAGCTCAAAATTCTTGCAAGTTTCGGGTTGAATAGCTATAAAATTTCGCCATGCGTTCACTCAAAATTCTTATATATGATCATTGTCATTGCGAAAATTACACGATCTGAAAATTATGGGAACGCAAAAATTAAGAAACATGAAAATATCAAGAGCCCTTTAAGTTAACTTTGTGCACAATACCTAACAAAAGGCTCGTCTGACTTTCGGAATAGTTTTTAACGAAAATTATTTTAGAAAACGTGTGGTGACATAGTTGCCAATACTAACTCACGAGAAACACTAAAAGTATTGGCTCATCTGAACAAATCAATCAAGCCGTCTTTGAAGAATCTCAAACTTACCTCATCCGGAAGCGTAAGCAGTAATTTACTGTCGCAAATGTCTTTGAAACTGTTCAGCTGAGGTTTTTTAAATTTTGCAAAAACGCAATCTCTTTTGTTTCGCCCAGCCTCCCCCGCTCCTACGTCGCCTTAACTAACATTTCCAACTTTCTAAATATTCAAGGGTTTTTATGCTGCACCATTTCTTTTAGTGCAATGAAACGGTCTCTGCCATATTTACCCAACACTTTCATTACAGTTACCGAAAGAAGAGAAAAAACTTAAAATTCGTCACGACAAAGCATGTCACGTTTTCGGCTCAATGAAATTTTTTCACCCTAGCTCTTTGCCCAGAATTCTTCTTTCCTGAACGTAAATAATAAAAAGCGACGCTAATTTTCTCCCTTGTCATAATCATATACTTTTGTATTACACACACATATAATATGAGACGAACTGTAGTAAAGTCTGGATTTTTTTTCCCTAAAATCGAAGTTACCTTCCTCCAATGTGCCATTACTGAATCAAAGTGGCTTTGCAAAAAAAAAGCAACAAATCTTTACGTTATACTCTGTCTTAGAATCTTGTTATAACTTTATAGAACGAATAGCCGGCTATGATGAACGAAATTTAATGTCCCAAGCTGTTTAAATTGAAAGAAGAGCGTGTGATGTGGCGAACTTTTGGGTGATTTTCTATTATACTCCTCATGGACTGGTAGGCTTAGATAGATTTAGTTAAGTTGTTAGGTTAGTTTCAGTTCGGTTAGGTTAGATAGGGTAGGTTAGGGTAGGTTAGTTAAATTCCGTAAAATTTTCACGTTAAAGGCGCCCAAAACCAAAAACAAACGCATAGAAACACTGTAATGCTAATAGTAAACTGTGACGCGTTTGACACTGTTTTGTGTGTGTGTGTGTGCAAAAATGGTATTTAAAAAAAATCTTAAAAAAACGTCTACCTATCGTGAAGGTAATTAGTGCCCAAGTTTAGCTTAAAAAGCTTTTGGGGCTGAGAAAAACGTCCACAAACTAAACCCCCCAGGCCACGAGGCGTATAACAGAAAAGCACCAACTTTTGAAACACCGAGCAGTTTAGGCTTGTCCCAGAAGGTTCTTTATAGCGATATTTTACAGTATAACCACGGCCTTACACAGAACTTTGGTTCTAGGAGAGGGGAATGTGCGATGTTTTTTACGCTTTGTAGTCGCCTATGTTTACCATTATGAAGTTAACATTTCGGGGGGCTTAAACTCCTACAATCTCTACTGGGGTTAGTATAACGCTTCTTATGTAGTAACAGTGGAACCCAATTAATTGCAACTCGGATAATGACAAGAACCGCTTAATGACAAGAAAATCTCAAGTCCCGTTTCGCTTCCATTTAACGTAATGGAGACCAACTTCGGATTATGCCAACTCGGTTAATGACACGACACGCATAAATTCACGAAATTTTCATTCCCCATTGGATATCTTTCAATTTTATTTTTATCCGGTTAATAACAACTAACTAGGGACATGAGCAACAAACATGCCGAAAACACGAGGCCAAAAAACACTCAAGAAAAGCTTCTATGAGTTCTTATCCAAACGGAAATAAGTATTTGTACTTTCACCGTTCTCGAATTTATGTCTTATATTTTGCGATCTTCAATCAGCTCCGTAGCAGAAAGAGTAGTCCAAAAAAAGGGATATACAACATTATCTTTAGCCCAGGGGTTGATGTGGTGTTCCTCTTGGAAAAAGAAAAAAAAAACGAATCACAAGCGGAGATTGGACAAAAGTTTTGTGACAATTCAAGCGTTATTTCCAAAGATCGAAAAACATAAGGAGAAAATTTTTGAAAATTAGAGAAAGCCAACAAACAGAGCAAAGCTTATAATTAAACGAGTGCCACACAGCGTTCAATCACTGAATACTTTGCTAATTAGTAGAAAAATATTATCTTTCAAACTATCTTTTCTCTTATTAAGTACTATTTATACGATATTTAATTTTAAACGTATAAGGATATGTATTTTATTATTATTATTATTATTTAACTGGTATTTCTATGCGATACAAATAGTCACCTCGGATAAACCCAAGACCCAATTAAAGACAAGCCGACTGGTCGATCCGGGGCCTTGCTATTTAGCGGGTTCCACTGTATAGGGATTGTATGCATGACCTAAGGCAATCGTACCTACACAACAGCGATGTCATTGGCTTTATTGGCCATATGGTAAATCACCTTGGAGAATATAGCCTATTATATACGATGTTATTACTATAGATTCATTAAATATCAAAGCGAGTTCGAAGTGTGATACAAGTTTTAATTCAAAAGTTAACGAAAGTTACTGATGTCTTATTGAAACTTATATATGCTTAATGAAATTGTATATTTTACATCAAATTATGTCTCTAAACCTTATTAATTACACTCTGTGTAGCCGGGGTCTCGGGTCAATTGAAACATTTTGCATTTGTTTAGTTTGCGCTCACAGTGTGAACAAAAATATCGAATGAATGTTTTTATCACTAGATCCAAATGTTTCCCTCCTTTTGTTATTTAATATTTGTAAAACGTAACATATGATAACTAAACTTCAAACTAAAAACCCATCGTTTGTGCGAAAAGTACACCCCTTGGGTGAAAAGTAACATAGTGTTCAACGTGTTTGCCCGTAACAAATTTAGCCCATAAAATGTTCGATGGTATGCGTAACGACTTATAACAAAAACTTTTAGTTACAATCCAATCAATGTTGGAACATTCAAGTTTCGTTTTTGTCACTAAACAATACTGTTTAAGCGAAAGCTGCAGACCCGAAGTTTTCAACCTCAAAACCAACGAAAACTTGCACTTTGCCATAGTTTGCAATTTATTCCCATGATCCAGAAAGCTTATGTTGTAATCGGATCGATGAGTCTCTCTGGCTTTCTATGCCTCCTTTGAAATTACTATGAAGTTATAATGTTTGAACTTCAAGCAATTTAAGACGTGTTGAACTTCAAAAATTATTTTTGGTCATTTTCGGGTGATACCTATTGAAAATGTAACAACGAAAAAAATAACACTAATTCTTTCAGAAAAAAGCGGTGATAACAGATTTTATTAAATTTCTCAATCAGAATTGCTCATTTCCTACGAAAATTTCTTCGATGGCTGCATCACAAAATTCGTTGCAACCGGGATTTTTGTCAGCCCCGAAGAACTTTTCGTTCAAAAAGCAGTATTTTTTTCCGTTAATGTATTATGCTAATTCGCATTACGCTTGACGCGAATCTCTACTTAAATTTCAAGATCTTGGGTTCCACTACTAAAAAGGTGGTAGGATACTCACTTTTTTCGATTGTAAATCGGTTAATTCAATAATCTAAAATTAAGAGTAGGCCTATTCGTACTTTGGAAAGGTATTAATCTCGAAAAAAAATTGAAAACTTTGGAAAGCTATTAGGACTAATACTCCTGCGTTTTATCGTTAATATTAAAGATTTATACAAAGGCAATTGTATATTTCATTGTTTGCTTCGTACAGATCTGCCAGTCATTTACGTCATTACACCAACCTACGCACGTCCGGAACAGATCGCTGAGTTGACACGTCTGGGCCAAACTTTGCTCCATGTCCCTGCCTTACATTGGATCGTGGTGGAAGATGCCAACAAAACGTCAGAAAATGTGGCAGAGCTCTTGACTTACATGGGAATCCCTCATACGCACCTTAACGGTAATGTGCAGTCAGCTCTGAAAAAAGGGGAGGTTGAGACAACGGTCCATAAAACGTAGGCGCTTTTCTTCTTTTGCAGCGCCCATGCCAGAAAAGTACGCCAAATCTAAACCGAAGCCAAGGGGCGTATCTAACCGCAATGCAGCCTTGCAATGGTTACGACAGAATGCAGCGAACGGGACCTTGTACTTTGCCGACGACGATAACGCTTACGATTTACGGCTTTTTGAAGAGGTTCGTACTGTTATTACTGCACACACAAACTAGGAAAAAATTGACCGAAAACAAAAAAGGAAGTAGCAAAAAAAAAGGAAGTTGGCTTGATATCTTCATACCCTTTACAGATCCGATGGACAAAAAAAGTGTCGATGCTTCCCGTAGGTCTGGTTACTAAAATTGGAGTGAGTGCTCCAGTAGTCAAGGAAGGCAAAATAATCGATTTTTATGACGGTTGGAAAGCCTCGCGTAAATTCCCCGTAGACATGGCCAGTTTCGCTGTCAACGTTTCCCTAATCAAAGAAGTAAGAAACAGAACATTAGAATCTGAGAAACTAAACGAGAAGGATAAAAATAAATAATCATTTTTTTTTACCTGGTTAGAAGCCTGACGCTGTGATGCCCTTTATTCCCGGTTATGAGGAAGACGGGTTCTTGAAAAAGCTGGGAATCGGGTTGAGTGATATTGAACCCAAAGCAGAAAACTGCACCAAAGTAATATTACATTCGTACTATACAAACTACCACAGTTAACTTTACCTTACAAGTAAAACTTAGTTTGGTCACGTTTAACCTGTCCAGTCGAAATTGGGTAAAACTGTAGTTTTTTGGCGTATATTAATGCCATCTTTTGGGGATATTGTCAATTAAATGGAACGCCAATTATGGTTGACGTATTTCCCGCACAAATGGACTAAATCAAACAAATTTAGTCACAGCCAAATTATTAAGTCTAAGCCATAGTAACATCTAACAAACTTGAATTGAATTGCAGTGCTTCTATTTCTGAAAATTACTTACGTTAATTCATTTTCGATGAATTTGAGAATTGAAATTCGCCATATTGAGTGCCCATGACGTTATTTTCTACTTCAAAATGTGACGATATGTTGAAAGAGGGAAATTGAATCACATAACTCAGTTTGGCTCAGATAGCTTATCTCAATAGACCAGATAGATTTCTTTAGATTACGCAACTTGATGTGAACGTGGATTGTTGAAGTCAAGTTACAGAGTGAATTGAATAATGGGATTTATTTCATTTTTTACAGATTTACGTGTGGCATACACAAACGAAAGGCAACAGCGTGGCCAACAAGACATTAGCAAAAGAAAAACTCTACGCCAATTCTAACATCGAAACTCTTTTGACAAGCATAGTGTAACAGAAAAGAAAACTATTGGGCTGCACAAAGTCATCTTCCGGTTGTAAAATTCAAGTCACGTATTGCGACGTCCCTGTCGTAAAAGGCTTGGAAAAAATTCACGAACTTAATTGCACTTCAGTTTGTCTCCGTGAGACAAACATGGTGACCCCCCCCTCCCCCCCCCCGTGATTCCAGTGCAAAACAACTAAGTCGCGTACCGTACGTTGAATCCTCATCGTCTTCTTTTCTTTCATAAAATCCCCATTTTGCGAAAGACCTTGTGCTTTTGTTTACTCTGTAAGATAATCTGTAAAATGGTGCTTCAATGGAGCTGCCTTACGTTAAATAAAATTTTCTATTTCGTCACACGTCTTCGTTACGCAATTTCTACCCTTATACTAACACTCATAATTACTTTATTAACAGAGCAACACAAAAACTCTTTTTTGAAAGTGTTACTTCACAGTTAACAAGCATTTCATTATTGGCTACAACGAAGCACTCCTAAAATTTGCTCAAAACAAACTGGGACAGGCAACGTGGTAAACTGATTAGATTCAGTCCCACCTTTTACTGACAGTCTCCGCTGTTGGTCAGTTTATCCTTTCATGACTGTTTCGTTGAATAAAAGTGAGACAGGGAATGGTGTTCTATCTTACGATGTCTCGGTTTCGAATCTTATCATACAAGAGACCTTTGGCATCTCCCAGTAAACAAAGATTCAGACTAGCGTAGCATTCACTAGACATGACACTGTCGATTACAAGAATCAAAAATGTGGTGTTCTTTCCTGGTCGCTGCGGGGATAGCATTGGCTATTAAATGGTACCTAAGCCTCGATCCTAAGCCTATTCACGGTATTTACCAAGTACCCGGGAAGTGGTACTGGGTCAAATTTATCGTGTTTTACGCCCTGGTTACTTTACGCAAGGTAAACAAATTAAACCTGTAAATCCATCAACTCACCCAAAACATCTTTAGTGGCAAAACACACGAGCGCAGCAAAAAGGAGTTACGGCAGGAGGGGCGGGTTATGGCTTAAAATCTAAAAATGACATCTATGCAATGGAAAGCGTCCAACCCCTTTCAACACATCCCAAAGTATTGGCAATATTTCCTTCTATTTATCCTAATCTTCCATTTTCACATGTACACCCCTCCCCCCCCCAAAAAAAAAAATAAACAAATGAATAATAATAAAAAATAGTAATAATAATAATCTTGGTATCTTAAAAATAATCCCTACGCTAAAACCATAGGCCATAGACGCCGTGTACTTCCAAGCTGCCAATAAGGATGGTTGCTATTTCGTTGCAGCTACGGCTCGTCGACCCAAAAGAGTAATTAATGGCTTCTTATATCTTCGGGTAAGGCTTTGCACCAAGCACCATTCCTAAGTTACAAGACATTAATTAATACGCTCGTCTGGGTTACACCACGTCACGCTAGATTCCTGAGCTGGGTATTTTGATGAGTCCCAAGCTGCCTGATACTACACTATTTGGCACAGAGGACGATTTCGGAGCAGAAGGCCTTAGATTGGAACTCGTGGAACCCATGAAATCATGGAGGGTTACGTACAACGGAACCCTAAAGTGAAAACAAACTTTTTATTTCTTTTTCCGAAAAAATGAGGTCATTCAAACTTTAAGGTTGTTTTCCGTTTCGTTATGACTCACAGGAAGGAGCAGAATCCAAGCGAAACGGTTGAAGCCGAGATAAGTCTCTTATGGCATTCGGAACTCAAACCGTTTGATTTCGATGTCGACATGTCCCAAACAGCCCTTTCCCGCTCTATAGCACGGGAACCATGGAGCCGAGAGTATTTCAAAGTCCTGAAAGAGTAAAAAAACGCATTTTTTTCCTTCCGTCCATCTTATATTGCAAAATATCCACCTTTTTATCTTTCGCGAGTCTTTCGTAGTCGTTTACGGTAGAATCCCGTTACAACGTACAGTCTCTATAGCGTACTGTCAACTGTAGTAGACGGATTTAAAACATGTTTTACGGATTTGCAATGCAAAATAACATAGAAAAAGGCGTCCGACAGAACAAATTTCTTATAGCCAAACTGTTTTCTTTTCTGTTCACAGTGCGTTCAGTACAACGGGATTTCTACTGTATTCGAATTACTTTTTCTTCAAGTTTTGCTTTTGCGTGGATTTTGTACTAGTTACAGTACACACTGGAAACTCGTTATAACGAACTTCCCCAAACAAAATAAAAACTGTTCGGTATATCCGAAATTCGTTACACTAGACGCTTTACTTTCGTTCTCCTAACTCGGGTCACTTCAAGCCGTTATAGCCGACAATTCGTTATAACTTGATTCTACTGTATCTTTACGTATTTTACGTCCTTATTTTTTTCCACTTATTGCGGCTTTCGAATCTAGCGCTCATCAAACCCATTACGAGCAAATGGGGACATTGGAAGGTACAGCAATAATTGACCATGTGCCTTACAAACTGAAACTCGACTCGATGCGTGATCACAGCTACGGTGGGGCTTGAATATTTGAAAATCTATTGCATTTCACATTAGAACTCCTGTTTTGGGTCGTTTAGGTGAGAAACGTGAATGGAAGCTTTTTCATCGTTACGGATTCCACACGCTAACTTTAGCAGACGGAACACGACTCAATGTCGGCATAGTGAGCCAACCTGCAACATGTTCCGTGTAAGGCTTCGTTAATTATCCACCAAAGTGTTGCAACTTTTAAAAGCATGTCTGTCAACCAGTTTAGAGCTCGGATACCTTTATTTACCCGACGGACGCCTGTTTCCCGTGGATGCTGTCAATTTAGATCTATGGCATATGGGTGAAGGTGGCACGCCGCCTCGGGACTATGGTTTCACTTTCAAAGCAGGTAAGCAGTAATCCTTGTACTATATGGTACCTTAACTAAGTACTCATCCCCTCGAAGCCTAAACCAAAGTACTGTTATTTATACTCCTTTTGTAGTGAACCGTACCTGGGACGTGCAAATCCAGGTCGTCGAGTCTCCAGAGTTTTACATCGGTTGGGAATGGGAAGCTCGCGTGGTAGAACGCATGTGCCGTTGTACCGTCAACGGTATCGAAGGCTGGGGCATCTGCGAATGGGAATACCGTAACATGAGCGGGAGACCTGTGGAAGTCCAAGCTAACGATCCTGCATGGACTCTTACCTTGAACAAAGGCTAGGTTAACAAAATCCTTAATGAGATTGTTATGAAATGCTTAACATTGAGGTAATACCGAGAACAATACACAGCACATATCACAAGCACATATCACAGCACGTGATTTGTAGCCAAGTCTCATTTAAGGGGTTTAAGTCTTCTCTTTAATAGTTGTCTGTTGACCTTTGAACCCTACGGGAAGAGATAGTACGTTAGTTTATGTCTGTGATGCGTCCGTGACAGTCTAGAGCTTCTGAAGGGCATTCTTGGTAAAATAGTGGAGTTAACAAGGTCAACATGTGGCTCTTGCTTTTCCCTGTCCTTATTTACCTCGTCGTAAAGTGGTTGTGTACCCCTGAACCCAAACCTATCCGTCAAGTTTACCAAGTACCCGGCCGAATGTATCCCTTCAAATTCGCTTTCTTCTATCTCCTACTGAAGTTTCGCAAGGTAAGGAAAAGAACAACTTTCAGAGCCTACGTGACTGAACCTACTTGGAAAACAAATCTTAAATGCTTTCAGTGGAAAAGTAGCTATGGAGGTGCTGGAGACCATTCAGGTGCAGCTGGTTATGGATTAAGATCGCGGACGGATATATCAGCCATGGAATGCATGCAACCGCTCGCACCAAATCCCAAAGTAACGCAGCCTTGTCGTCATGTTGTCGTAATTCAGAATATTTAGGCCAAAATAAATCCGTGTCCTTAATTGGCAGGCTATAGATGCCGTATTTTTCCAAGGATCGAACGAGGACGGTTGCTATATGGTGGTCGCTTCTAGCAGAAGGCCTCACCGTGTTATCAACGGTTTAGTTTATCTAAGGGTAACTACCCTTTTGAATGTGTACACACAACGGTATCTTGTCTAACCAGCTTGTTTCCCTGCTCTCGTGTAGATTCCTGAAATAGGTTTGCTAGAAAGTCCGAAAATGCCAGACACGACCTTGTTTGGCGATAAAGATGCGTTTGGGGCAGAGGGAATTATGATAGAACCTATTGAACCCATGAAAGCCTGGTCTGTTTCGTACAAGGGCCTCCTCAAGTAGACATATTTTTCGCATATTCTGGACAGCCGAGGTCCGATATACATCGCTGGGTGTTTCTTCTTAGAAACCATCATAACCCGAGCAAGACGTACGAGGCGGACATAAACATGGTGTGGCAATCTGATTGGGGTTACTTTGACTTTGACACGGACATGTCCCCAGCCACGTTCGCCCGGGCTATATCCAAGGAAAAGTGGACTCGGGAGTATTTCGAAAACCTGAAGAAGTAGGCAGAAAACCTCTTGTTGATATTATGAATCAGAGTTAGCCAACCGAACTAATCTACCTGACATTTTGTGGAGGTTAGAGCGCATCAGACGCATTATGAACAAATGGGCATTCTAAAGGGAACGGCCCTTATTGACGGCAAAGAATACAAATTGCAGTTAGACTGCATGCGTGACCATAGCTATGGTAAGGAAAATTTATGCCTTTTACCACACGCGATTTCTAATACCTAAATTTGGACACAAACTCGTCCATAGCCCTCCAGCCGAGTTTACACTTAAACACGCAAATCTAAGATTTACCCAAGTCCTAAGACGTGTAACATAATGGCCTAGCCTAACCTATTTAATTTATAAAAATACCTACTACATATTTTCTCCACAAAGTAACTCTAGTAGTTTTTACCCTTAACATCCAGTAGTTTTTACCTTTGTTCATGCAATTTTTTATCAGGGGCAAGTGCTTACATAAGGATTAACAGTCGTTAAGGCCCCGGTCTATGCTAAACATCTTATTGCATGTTAATTTTTTCAGACGATTGCGCCGTAAATATAGATTTGTTCACCAAAAGCTTATAACAGTAATATGGGTACAATTGGACTTCGTAATGTGTCGAGGCGATTTTTAACACGTAATTCGCCATAAGGAGGCGGAGCTAGACCGAGGCCTTAATAGGTACCCGTAATGCAATCTAAGCTGAGTAAATTATCTTGAACTGAAATTAGTCATCGTAGAGCTTAAAACTTAGCTCTTATCCTTGTTCATACTAAATTTTAATTTTTGGCTAAACTACAAGAAGGTAAAGAGTGGTTAATAGAGAGCCCTTCTTACTAGACGTGCATTACCCCTTAACCTTGGTTGCCCAAACTTAGCGTAAATTTACTCTTTGTTATTTTTTATCGTGTCCTTCGATTTGTCCTTTTCAATCTTGATAGAACTAGTGAAACGCTTGAGGGCGAATAGTTTCTCGGAAACTGTTTTGTTACTAGCACTTGAAATGGATAAAGTTAACCAACTTTATCCACCTTTTACCTGAAACTGCCCTTAACTATCGCCATTACAACTTTGGAGTGTGGTTGACCACTATTCGTGGTTAGGCTAAGTTAAATCAATATAGTCCAACATAATCTCGTATTAGTCGTTGTTCACCTTTCGTCTCGTTAGTAAATTGGAAAGTTTCATACCTGGGTAACCTAGGGTAAATTTCAAAGTGTGAATGAGGCATAACTATCCATGAAGTAGTTGGCACCCCGCTCTAACGAAAAACAAATATGCTCGTATTTCAACCAACCGGAGGCATTTTCCTCCATTATTGTCCAGGGCGTTCGGGCCAAAGAACTAAAAAAAAAAAATCCTGATGGCTCTGACGTCTTTTTCAATCGTTCTTAAAGCCGACCTTTTCATATAGGTGAAAAACGTGAGTGGAAGCTCATGCATCGTTATGGCTTCCATGTAATGACTTTGGAAGACGGTACCAAGCTGAATGTTGGTGTCGTAAGCCAACCAGTAACCTGTTCCAAGTAACTAAACTTGCAAACTAAGGCTTTTTGAAAAATGATGACAGTTACTCCATTTTCGCAGTCTTGAACTTGGATACGTCTATTTGCCTAACGGTAAACTTATCCCTGTCGATGAGGTGCATTTAAAGCTCTGGCAATTTGGAGAAGGCGGTTCCCCACCTTTAGACTACGGTTTCACATTTCGGGCAGGTACAACATCTTTCAAAAGAAACCATACATTTTTTCGCACACTCATCAGCATACATACGCTAAAATTTTCTCACGCTGTTTGTTTTCTACAAACTTTTGTCTTTTCAAAGGAAATCGTACATGGGATGTGCAGGTTAAGGTACTCGAGGCTCCCGTGTTCTATATTGGATGGGAATGGGAGTGTAAACTAACTGAACGCATGTGTCAGTACACAGTTAATGGAGTGAAAGGTTGGGGCATCTCAGAATGGCATTATCGTCATTTCGGAGGACGTCCAAAAGAGTACCAAGAACGAGATCCCGCTTGGACTCATACCATTGCCAAAGACTAAAATAGTCAAAAGTACTCAACCTTAAATTAACGCTATACATGTACAAGGCCAACCACCATCTAAGAACTCGTTCCAACTTTGTACAATTTCCCCACTCTCGCCAAACAACGAAGTTGACGTTAATGCATATATCCAACACTTTTGTTCTGTGCATGGCTGTAAAACTGAATACAATGCTAAAATTGCCAAGAAAGTTGTCACTTTATGAAACAAACACAAAACGATTTGAAAAATAAAGGAAAAAATATCAAACGCCGAAGAAGGCTTCTGCCAAACTGTTTTGGCCCAAAACTAGGGAAGCCCCGCCGCTTCGGCATAAGCTAACTTCATGGCAGCATTACGTCGTCTATGTTTTTCCACGCAAGTGATGGGCTTGGGATCCAGGTCTATGCAGCTTACATGGAAGGCGTACGGTCGACCTTGACGGTCTTCAAGAATCATGCCTTCGTAGGAAGCAAATCTAGGAAAATCGGACACAAACATTAAACGTGACCGTTGTTGTTCCTGACATTCTTTCAAAGCAACACATTTACTTTTCGAGCTGTTGTAACGTAATCATTAAGGAGCAATCTCTCGCAGTGGCTAAAACCCGGTATCGCTGGATTAACTGCAAAGCGTTATGGTTCATATGGTGACTGACGTTATTGTCATCTTCCAGCTCACTGCTGGCTAACCACTGTGCTGTTAATTTGGGGTTCGTCCATTGGTAGGGCTGCAGGAGATCTGGATTGTTGTCGGTTGAGAAGTTCTGCATCAATTTGTCATAAGCTTCGTAGAGCTGGCCGTAATCCACGTCGCCGAGTTGCTGGGCGGCGAGCACCCGTTTGAGTACGCAGTGATCGGGCAAAAGTGACTTGTGATAGCAACAGGGTGCGGTTAAGTCTCTGTGCGAGCTGGTAGGTAAAAAGGAGTAGAAAGGCACGAGTTCTTGAGGCACGGACTGCTGAACTGGAGGACTAGAACGCGTAGGATGGGTCGTCAGCGCTTTCAGGTTCGCAGTCAGGACTTTAATGAGCAAGTAAGTAAAACAATCCAGCGCCGACGACTTCTCCGATCCAAACCACTGAGTCAAGACCGTCAAAGGATCGAGACACTCATCTTCACCAAATACTAGCTGACCTTCCTGCAAAAACAAAAAATAAAAAAATAATGAATTTTCTAAAAAAAAGTAAATAAAGAACAGTAACAGAAAAGTACTACAAATAAAAAATCCACATACGTACTAAAACGGAAGTAAAACAGTAAAAAAACAAATAAATCGAATATATATGAACGAGAATGATAAAAATCAGTGAACAGAACGAAAAATTCAGAAAAATACAAATGGAAATAATATAATATTTTAATAATAATGTAATATATCAATATTGTTGGAAATAAAACTAATAAAACAAAACCACGATAGAAAGAAAAATTAAAGCAAAATACGAAAAATACAAAACAAAATGTAAGAACCATTAAGCATTCTACTGACTTGATATTAACGAACTATTAACAGATGAAAGCTTAAGACGGAATCCAACACACAAAAAAATCTAGAATCTCGTTGTAACGAACCTCCTAATATCAGAAAAGCTGTTCAGTGTATCCGGAGTTCGTTACAACAGACACTTTTCTTTGTATCAACATAACTTTGGGCCATACAATCTGTACACTAGAGCCGACAACACATTAAAAGTCGCTACATCGAGTACACTATAATCGTTATATCGAGACGACTGGAAATAATATTAGAACGTTAGATTTTGTTACGAAAAAGCTCCAGGATCAGAAAAATACTCTCCATATGTGCGAAGTTCGCTGTGTCAGAGGCTTTTCTATACATTTACATGGCTAGGGACATTTTAATCCTTCCACTGTGGCCGGAAGTTCGTTATAAAAGTGTTACTTATAAAGAAATTCTACTGTAGAAAAAAAATTACGCTAGACATTAAAGAAATAAATCGAAAACACGTAAAAATTTTAGAATTGGAAAAGAAGCCTAGAAGTCTCGTTCAAAAAAGAAGACACTCAGCTTGAGGGAAGTTTCTCGATGGAATTAAATGGAATAATTTATATAATTACACGAAATATCCTGAGATTGTTCTGCGGAGTTTTGAGCAACGCTAAAACAGCTTTGGTCATCCTTCTTGGACAGCCGGAGAACAGATCCATAGGGCAGTACTCGCTTAATACGTTAATCTTCCCATGTTTCTTCTACGAACACATTTTCATTAATCTTATATCTTGTCCCGAGAAAACGGCTTAGTCCAAGTTTACTTTGAGGAACTGATTAAGGCAGAAGGGGCATTTAAGATTCTTAGAATCCATATAACCTTGCTTAGGTTTCAATTCGATGCAATAGACTGGATAAGGACTGCTAGTGGAATAGGGCAATGCAGTGCAATCCGGGTACATGATCACATGGCAGATGGGCGCTAAACGCTTGTGCAAGCGGTATTCTGAAACGAACAATGAACAAAAGAAGACTTAACTTTCTATCGCTCTGCGGCTGTCATATGGAAAGTTAATGTATTTACCTGGTCGAACCTTCTTCAAAATTTCTTCCACGGCACAAATCTCTTCGATAGGAACATGATAAACCGTGCCTGGTTGGACTAATTGAGATCCCAGTAAGCACGTCATCAACTTTCGACTGAACTCCAAACGTTCTTTCGTGTCTTCCACGCTACGCACAGTCACACTAGCTCTACATTCCAACCAGGAAATAGGCAAACCGACCGAATCCAAACGACGCAACTTGCTTTCCGTTTTTGCTAATCGGACGATCTTTTTTTCCTGTTTAAAAACATTATGTTAATTAATAGCAAGGAAACATACAATTACACACCAACACAAGTATTCGAAAAGGCAAATAAGTAAATACGCAAGCTTTCTTCTTATGATAAAATTAAAAGTCTATTTATGATTATTTCTTACCCCCTCCAAGGCTACGACTAACGAGGCATTTCCCTCCCCTCGATAACTCCAGGTGTGGTGTCGAAAGCTCCACGACGGATAGTCGCAGCTGGGGGTTTCTTTGGCTTCGGGAGGTAAACTATTGTTGTCTAGTGTCATTTTTCTTTCAAACCAAAGTTTCTGGCACCCAAGTTGTACCTGCAACCAGATTTCAGGAAAATCGCCATTATTATACAACAACTCCAATTTTGTTTTAAAAAAAATAGGCACCTCCAACAAAACCTAGCTTTCTATCGTATAATTCGGCAGCTCTCTATTTACCAGCAAAAAAAGGGGAAGTTACTATGTTACGGTGGGTCGATCTCAAAAGGGAAAACGGAGTGTTTTTATGCGGCTGAACAATAGTTACTGAGAAATAAAAAATAAAAAATCGCACAAAAGCAACTTTCACCGCACGTAACTTGCTCTGTTGAATGTCATAACATTACATTTCCTGGAGCTGAAACTTTGCTCCTACTCCCGCTACGTTTTACTGGCTGCACGAAGCAACTCATGCACACGAATCAAATTAATTTGTCCTGCACGACCAAAATGTGAAAAATACAAGAGCGTTACACAACAATCTGACTGGTAAGTGAGACGGCGCGAACCTAGGCAATACTCAATATTCCGGGGCAGTTAACCTGCTTTTAAAGACAAGTATACGGAAACCTATAAGGATTTGGAAAAATCCCTGAGATTGTTCACAGGAATTCCGTCCGATATGAGGCTACTTTTCGGTTTGGGGCGTCAGAAGGGCTAAAGGAGGAACTTGGGAAAGCCCACGCGAAAACTAAAAAGGTTACAAGGCTTTGTAAGTTTATATATAATCCGAATGTCTAAAATACGTCTGTACTGTACGTCATACATTTGTGGTCCAGACAACTTACGTGCGCTCAAACGAAAGTTAACTTTGCGGGGGCTTTGGGACGAATAAGATATCTTGTCCACAATCTCTCACTAAAATGAGCTTAATACGATAGTATGGCTCCTAATGGTTTCGTTCAAGTTGAATGTGAACTTGGAGGGGAAAAAATGCCCACTGAAATTTTGCCCCTAGCAACGCTAACCTCGTGACTTTTCTTTCTAACACGTTCACGATACGGAGCATCTTGGTTGTATTGTACCTCAATGCTAACCTTCTTGCTCCAGATTTCGTGATGCACCCCAAAAACATTTATAAAAAACGAGAATCCGTTGTCTAGCTGCCCTCGATTCCGGCATCTTTTCTTTCGAGGAATGACATTCTAAACAGGGTTATAATCCAGGTTACTTCAAAGGAAGAAAAACAATCAAAAACAAAAATACATTAAAAATGCGCGGTAAAGTATTCCAAATGTGGTAGTAAGTATTCAAACAAATTACTCGAAACTAAACGCATTAAAAATATTGGATACGCATGTTCTGTACATTTCGAAAGTTATGAATACTGAAGAAATGGCAACGAGCCCTGTCCACGTCGGTATCTATTTCCAATATTTAAAGAAAAATCCTCCGAAACGCGGTAAGATTTTATGAAAACCTTGCTATGAATGATTTAATAAATAATAGGCTTTGGCATCTATTTACATGCAATAAAATTCTTTAATGCTACTAAAATTCGTGCAATTTTTACACTGCGAGCACTGTAAAAAAATCGTAAAATTACAAAGGCTTTACAACAATCTTGCCAGAATATTTCAGTAGTCATTATTACAATAGATTACTTGCCGTATTACGTAAATTTAAAGCTTTTTCTACAAAATACTCTTGGTAAATCTGCTTTAAACGATTTTTCTTTCAATTAGCTAACATTGATTGTAAATATACTATACATTTCGTTGATTTCACAATAATATTTTTGTAAAAGTACAATTTGAACTGTAAGTGACTTTAAGTTTTCTCGTAGGAATATTACTATACCCTGTAGTATTAAAAAAAATCACATGAACCGTAATCACGTCACTTATTGTCAAAGTACGGAAATATGCTTGCAAAGACAAAAATTAAACTTTCAATTACAAAGACAATATGAAAATTACAGTTACAGCAACTGCAAAGACTTCTCTGACTTCTGGGTGCAAATTTGTAATTCGCTTACGAAGTTGTCTCTTTTACGAACAAACAATTCAGAAGGGTTTCGTTGCAACGAACCTCCGCGAAGCATTAAAAATTGTTCGACATATGCGTAGTTCATTTTATCAGACGATTTTTCAGTACACTGTCATAGCCCGAGATCTTGAAATGCGAATAACGGGATTTTATAACACTTATGTAGCTCTCTTAAGTACATTTAACAAGAAATGGCTGTAAACATAATTACAAAGTATAATTTGGATACATTTTTTTAAATTTACAAGTAAAGCATTTTACGAACACTATAGTATTGCGTTGTATAAAATTCGTAATAAATTATTTTCCTTGAAAAAGTTTCACGAAAAATATTGCACAGGGATTTGTTGCAGAACTTTTTATTACACTGACTATATACGTGACTTTCTGTATCTAAATCCCAAAACGTCACTGCTTCGGTGCGAACGGAATTTACTCAAACATGGCGTCACCCTGTGATGGCCTATAAGTTGCGTTATAAACCGCTTATAATCGAACACGTTTTGCTATGAACGACACAATTATCATGACTTTTTTAACAGTGCCCGGACCTTGCTTATTTCTTTACGAAGTCTGCGTCCCAGACAGTGCAAACGACAAAGTTGAAAAGAATATGCGTAAACATGGTGTCACCCAGGTGGGGAACCTGTACACTATACGACATAATCCTGTAACACAAACTGCATTTTCTTTCAGCCAACATGATCGTACTATGTATGTTTTTTTTTTTACAGAGTTTTAATATTTTTAAACGGCAACGGAAAAGTTTGTGATAAGTTTAAAGGATATTACAATAACGTCAAGTACACAGCGCGTCCTGCAAGCCTGCAATCGGTCGTTCCAACCTTTTAACGTTCCAACCTAGTCGAACTATCAAAATATACTTGAAATTATTCGCATTGGTCCAAGAGTGACACATGCATGTCGTAGGATAGCGAGTTCTGTTCCCGTCTGCCTCAAGTTAGGGCCTAACACTTCAATACACGCAACCTTTGATATACTACGCATTTGGCCTCACGACAATAAATTCATTAGAAGCTTTCTTCATAATACCCCATTTGCTCCATGGGTAAATCCGTGGGTAAATGCTTCTGATAAACCATGGTTTTGTTACGCACCTTTTCACAGTACAAGTACCATCTCCTTATAACGAACGCACTGTGAACAGAAATAAAACATGTTAAGTGAACCTGAAGTTTGTTGAATTGGACACTTCTCCCAACATTTAGAAGGAAACGATGGAATACGGGCTAACTTTGGTGCAAATATATTCAGCGTCATCTTTTCCTCTTTCGCTATAACGCACTCACATAGGAACCGATAAAACAGGGTCCGGCGTATCCGAAATTATTACCCGCACACTTTTCTACACATCTAAATCTTTACAACCCGTCCACTATATGCGAGATTTTTGAAACCATACCTCTAACCGATCTTGTTTCTAAGCCTTAGTTAAGTTTTAGGTGTAAACCACCGCTAGTCCCAATCTAAAAAACTTAATTTTCTCGTTTTTAGACCATGGTTAAGCCTCGGTGTGAACACGAGTTATATTCCTCCTCTCGAAGTAACTCAGTTGCGTTTCATCATTTCCCCAACAATTAGTCTCACATTACCCATCAATTGTCCATTCCAGTTCGGTGCTAATAGCACAACTTTTTACTCCGCTGAACACCTCCCGAAAGAAAAAATCTGCTGTCCTAGTTAAAGCTTCTCGCTCCCCTCTTCCTTTAATCAGTCCCTGGTCGTAAAGGCAACTTAATACATGTGCACATGAACACGCAGCTGCAGCTTTCTCTTGCATTGAGGTCAGGGAGACCCAGCCCAAAATTTTTCTTTTTTCCTCTCCTCTGTAGAATTTCCTTTTAAACTCTTCCTCCAAAAACACAAAAATGAAACCTTAAAATAAAAACAAGTCCATTTATGCGATGCAATGAGGATTTTATTTATCTATACAAAACAAGTCTCTCCTCAATAAAGGGTCATTTATAGGGGGGATAATACACAAAAATCGGGGGGCAGGAGAATCCTTCTACCACAAAAATTTCTGTACAGATAATTTTCCCTTTTTTCTCATCTATACAACACAAATGGTTCTTCCGGTATACGCACTTTTCGACTCGTCTTCCCTGTGCGAGAGATTTTTTCAAAATATAAACTGCTTTCTTTTACAGGTGTTGGAGAGGATTTACAGTACTTGGAATCGAAATATTTGAATTTACTTTTTTCTTAAGAATATTTTCTATAAAGCCTTGAATTGAGGAAAGACTATTCAGGGGGTGTAAATAATATTCGGAAGGAAAAACCAAGAGGGTTGAAGGAAAAAAATCCACGTTTTACAGATAAATCTTAGGAGAGAGAACGGGACAAAAAGAGACGCAAAATATTTTTAATCATCACAGGCCACAAGTTTTGTAAGATCGGCATTGCGGGGATAGGGAGAGAGGGGCATTCGGAAAAAAATTTGTACCTCAACGTTTGTCATCCAACATGACCATACGAGTATACATCAAATCAGTTTTCGTCAAATAGATTCTTTAAAAAAATCCCAGGAAGAAAAAAAGTCTCTAGCTTGGCAACATTACACTATCCCATCAGAACCCGTATCACACCTCGAAAGTTTTTGCACAGGACGTATTCTTCTGGGGGATGGAGAAGGTAGGGTTTTTAAAAGGAAAAGGAAGAGAATTCGTCGCGACAATCGTCCCAAAATTTTTCTTGATTTTACGATTTTTTTGGTTGTTTACAAAAAGTAAGTGTTACTATTTTTTTAGAACTTTTTGAAGTACTTTTTGCTATTTTTATATCTTTTCATCTTCTTAAACCACCAACTCAAAAAATTCAGCTTACTCACTGAAAATGATCCCCAAAGTGAAGCAGCTTTACAGAATCGCCAAATTTCCCCACCCAGATACAAAAGAAAATCCAAGAAATTCAGAATTTACGAGCCTATTTTGCGTTCAGGAGAAGAAAACCATATCACAAATCTGTCACGCGACTGGCCCTCACTAAATTTAACGCCTTTTTAAAATCAAAATTCGGTTATTTGTCTCCAAAAAATCTTGACTTTTTGATGGAAATGGAACAAATCACAAGTGGACCCCGCCAACTTTGTTTTTTAGTGACTGTCCTGAGATAGCCCCCCAATTGTTTTAAATATTGAAAGAACTGAAAATTGACCAATCGCTCTCTATTTTTAGTTAAAAACCTAACTTCTGAAATACATAAAAATTTACAATAAATTTCTTCCAGGGGAGTTGAAAGGGTTTGGACTTGGAACATTGCAGGGTGGGGCGGGGCGACACGCAATGATGAGGCACCTGAACACGTCTTTCTTGCTTCTATGTTGTCGTTTGTTTTTGTACTGGGTGTGAAATTGTGGGCGTTCGTTATTTCCGTTTTAAGGGGATGGTACCATTTCAACAATGTTTTTTGGTCCCGTTGGTTGTTCCGATACTCAGTGTTGCCTCTTGCTTAGGCCAACAATAGCTATCGTCCCATTGTAAAGCTGCCTCTTCAGTGGCACATCATTTTAAACTGTTAAGCATCGATATCAAAACTTTGGGGCGAGGAATTGCTACTTTCTCGGGAGGGAAAGAAAAAGGGAGGGACAATGAGGGATAATACAAGTGAGGCTTAATATACAATAAAGTAAGTCAAATCTGCACTTTGTAATATGTGTTGTCATTTGTTTTGTCGTCTTATCCTGGAACATAACTTTTTTGCGTCCAACACGGTGTCTTTTTGTCTTCCATGATTGGCAATGGCTCTTATGAGATCACAGCATCCAAAAAAAGGTCTCTCCTTATCTTCCTTTTTCTTCGTACCTTCGTTCTTTTTACATCCGCGCGGTTCGATAGGGAAAGACGGCATTTCAGGGAGGAAAATTTGCCAAAAAAACAGCCAGAAAAAAATCCAAGAGAAGCTCGATACATTCGGGGGAATTCTTCTTCAGGGGAGAAATCGTGACGAACTTGCAAAACTTGCGGTAATGTGAGAACACTTGCAACAGGCCTGGGTACTTCTTTTGGCCTCCAATTGTAGTCCCTTGTGGAAAAGGCGTTGCAGAATAGGCTGATGGACGGATGGCAGTGCAACCGAGTTCAGGAGAAATTTCCAGTCGTCATTGCTCCTATGTCCAACCCAAAAATTTTCCAAAGAGACTCCAGAAAATTTTTTTTAGAAAAATTTGGATTTTGTATAAACTGTACAAGGTTTGTTCTCTTTGTCTCTCTCTCTCTCTCTGCGCTTCCAGACTATCTGCGGGGAAGGTGAAAGTTTTTTAAGGCTCCAATCCTGCAAGTTTCTCCTTCCACGCGGCCACGACATTAAAGAAAACAAAATAGACCCGAAAAAAATCTGGACATCCAAAATAGAAATCTGGCGCATCAATCATTCTCTCTCTTGCCTCCAGACACTCGACCAAAAAGAAAAAATTCGGAACAATCCCATGACGACGATATTTCGTATGTGGTGTGTACAAGTTGGAGGGGTTTCTATATTGTTTAAATTTTCCTCTCTTTTTCTTAAGGGGGAGCGTCTGAAGTTGTTTGTGGGGAGAAGGTGCGAAGTAAATGGTGAGCGTTTTCCTCGGCTTTTAACTGGACACGAAGGCCGTTAATTGCTCGAAGGAGAGGATGTTCCGGGTATCCATCAAGAAATCCATGACTCTCATCGATTCCTTGCACGACTCGGCCGAAGAATCGGGTGACGAGGGCATGGAGGAGGAAGGTGATGAAGAGGACGACGAGTTAGAGGTCGTCGAGGCGATGGAGGACGCTGGAGAGACGGACGAGGCCCGCAGGTGGTCGTTCATCGTGAGGAGCGCTTCACGTTCGTCGTACAACACGCAAATGGAGCCATTTTCGCCAATGCGGTATGAAACTTCTTGCGGATCAATCCACATCGTCAGCTCGGACGGGAAGAGGGAGTGGAGGTACGAGCCCGGTAAACCGGCCACTTCACCCGCTTGAGCCAACACGGGATCAATTTTGCCATTGATGCGAATGCAACGGTAACCAGAGCCTTTGCAAGGCCGATCAGGGAACCAGTGATCGGAGTAACGGAGACGCAAGGTTTCCACCAACGCAGCCCTGAACAGCTCGAGCTGTTGGTCTGAAATGTGGTGCGAGCCTTTGCTCAACCGGAGCAATCGCACCAGGAAATTCACTGCTGAAGTCACTTCTACGCGCATTTCCTTCGGTTTGTAAAAAATCAGCTCAAGTCTGCAAAATTATTCCAAATCAACTTCCGAGAAGTGGAAGTTGGCGTTACTAGGCGGAGAGTTGCACGGTGTAGAGAGGTGAACAAGATGGCGGCTGGTGAATGGCGTAGCGGGACCCCGTTTCCAAGATGGCGTCTGTTGGACTAAGGACGGGGCTTATGGAACAAAGGAACTGGTTGTTTGGGAATCCTTCACACAGAACAGCCGCTGGTTCGGTAAATCACACAAAACCGTACAAAAAGGCCCAAAACGACTAGACTCGAAACAAGGCGAAGAATATGCTCGGGTAATCGAATCGAGTTTTTTAAACCCAAATCTACAAACAAGCCTTTAATTAGCAAAAAAATCCTAGAGCACCGAACTTCTTCTCCTTTTAAGATTGAATATTTAGGTGTTTACCACGTATAACTGTTGGAAGAAGTAAGGAAGGAAAGAGAAAAGCACACACACCAAAAAGAGCTTTTCCTTTGTCTAGCACAGAGGGCAAAAAAATGCACTCAATAGTCTGTACACTACACGTCCAAACATGTACGCAGCATTCCTAGGACTGAGACCTGCTGCTGGCGTAGCAGTGAAGAGAACCCAAGCCGCGTTGGGCGTGACGTCACCTTCAGGCTACTTTACCCACCATTCGGAGACTAGCCAGCGGATCAACATGGCCGCCTAGCCACTCCTACGCTACCTTAGCCTCGAGGCGGAATCGCGCAGTGGCAAAAACAAACCCAGCCTTCTTAACCCCTCTTTTGCCGTCACGCAGTCAGATTCGGTCCGCATCTCCCCTTTTGTAGCCAAGCCCAATACCCCTTTCTCAATGCTACGCTAAACAAAGTCAGGTCCATATTTGGCAACCACTTGGCTGGGACGGGTTTTCGAAGCAAGGTGTTTCCCCTAGGGTAAGAATATCCCACTGGAAAACTCAGAGTACGATGTGGTTCGGCTGATAAAGGGTTGCAAGGAGACAAAGAAGAGGTTCACTTTACGATGGAAACGCCATTGCAACTCGGTGAAGGAAGGAGACTAGGATTCAGTTAACGATAGAAATCTGATTAAACAACCTCAACAATTCATTGTTTGAAACCTGGCTTATTATGAGTCTTAATTAGTTTACAAAAATGTGAATACAAAAAAGCTATATATCTCAAGAAAGCTCAACAATGCAACAAAACCTCAGTTAACGGTGTACCCATATAACGATGGGATGATCGTAAAGGGGTGCCATCGAAGATCTAACAATGGAACAAAGGCAAGCCAACCCTTGTAGCATCACAAATACAACGAAGTTTCGTCTTGCGGTACAACTAGTACGGTTTGGGCTACAGAGTTTTACGTTGACGACTGCGACAAATTAGTTCGTTCACTTTTATTAAATGTATGCGGGTAAACTTAGAATCTAAACCAAGGTGTAAATCTAAACCCTTGTGTGAACGTCGTATTTTAATAAAAACTCTCTTTCATTGTTAGAGTGGATGGAAAACAACAGGCTTAAATACTCGTATTTCCCTTGACACCTTAGTGTGCAACGTTAATGATCACCACCTTCGACTTTTATTACCGAAATACATTGATTGAATTCACTAGCATCGCGTAACTAGCCAATTTGACCCTGATAACAATGCATTGTGGAATTAATGGTATTGCTGCAGTTAAGTTACAAACCGATACTTCAACGATAACTAGGAATTACAGCCACCCTTAACAGGTATTCCAGAACAGTCTTTCTATGGAAGTAGTTACAGTTAGATACGGTTTCGAAACTACAGACATTTACCAACTGCTATCCTGTTTACTAACACTATTGTCCATGTTGGGACCCGAACTCTTTCTCCATCAACATTCCTATTGTTTACTCCACAAAGGCTTACTCCCGATAGCACGTAGAAGTCCACTAAGTTTACTGAAATAACACACTTTAAACGAATGCAACCATTACACATGTATATTATTGTAAATTTCATCACTGTGAATTCGTCAACATTAAGTCACGAAAATAAGAACCAATAGGTAATTATGTTCACGCAGTATCATTTTGAAAATAGTAATCTGAATAATACTGATATATTGCGCAAATTTAACGGACTCAAATGTCCATATATTTTATGAAAGAATTTCTTATTTAAAATCTCGAGTAGTATCAAACACAAACGAGGCTCTTGTGAGCAAAAGGCTCGAGGTCGCAGAAACTGCTGTGGCTACAGTGTGGTAATCGCTTTGTAACCCTCGTTAAACGCAAACTCTCATAACAATTAAGTGTTTATTACACGTCGTTGGCAAAGGCATTGCACTCACGTAGTTCGGACACATGAGTCAGTCATCCCTTCTTTCATCACAGAATCCACGTCCATCTTAATGAAAGCTTGCACAGAGGCCCTTAATGGTATTCCATACTATGTAATGAAGTTCTGCTGCCAATGACAATTTCCTATCCCCCCCCCCCCGAAAAAAATACACCTCACGTAAACAGAACAAGTATTGGCTTGCTCTTTTGGCCCTGAAATGCCTGTCACTTCTCGTATAATGCTTCAGCTCGGTGCGTATTCTACCTTCTTAGGCCAACTTAGCTCTCATTTCCATACTTCAACCTTCAACAATAAAAACTCATCACATTTTACGTAACCTACAAATTGCGTAGGAGTTTGTCGCTGTCCACTGAACTACATCATAGCTATTAATACGTTCTTTTTCTCACGTTTTCCGGCGTCGTTCTGTTTGCGGTCTCGACTGACGTCAGTTGACGAGAAAAGCCCTTAGTAACACGTATGCACGTTACATTACGTCCGACCGAACGAGGCATTTCTCGGGTGCGGGCTTTTCGATAGGGGTAACTCCCTTTGGAGATGTTTGGCAGTCCAGGATGCAAAGTGAGACGCAGTGGCTTGACGTCACACCTATCTTCCAGGTAGCTGCAGAAAAAAAAAAGAAAAAAAGTCTTATCCCTAGAAAAAGCACGTCACGACTACCCGAGCTGTACGCTAGAGTGGAACGAGTCTGGACCTGTTCTCTTTTGAATGGCAGCTCCTAAATGTGATTAACTCGAATTGATTCTCTGTCCAGCTTTCGGTATGTGGTATACGAGTATTGTACTACGGATACCACCAGCCACGTACGCGAAGTTACAGTTACCTTCACAGGAAAAGCCTACATATCCCATTTACCGTAAAGTTTCCAAAGAATGATAAACGTATGGGTGCGTTTCGTCAAGCACCGAAAAGGAGGATATCTTCGAACACGTTAGTAACGCATTCAATCACCGTTAGGAGTTTTTAGGCTGCTGCTTTTCAGCTCGTTGCTACCGTGGGGAAGGTGGGAAGTTAACTGCGTTGTGAGTCGACCTTAGTTTGACCTAGCTTGTTGAGACTTGATGAACCCTTTTGAAGGGGCTTACGTGTCAGGTCACGTAGTGATTCCCAAAAGTCCAAATGTGGGGAACAAAAGCTGACACCGAGCTTTTAAAAGTGCGACCGAACCCTGAAACGGTGAGAACAGTGCTGTTTACAAGCACAGTACTATCCACCAGACTTGAGGAAAATTCAAGGAATTTATAACTCATTTCCAAGCAAACGGATTTTGAAATTCATTCAATTCACTGAAGATATAACGTTGCTTAAAATTTAACTCAATTCAGTTGACTTGATTGATATCCAACGTTGGCTCACGCCTGTTGTTGATTAGATATTTTAAAGAACAACTAAGTGTTTTCGTCAAGTGTCACGTTGGACTGAAACAGGACGAATTAACACAAAAAAGCATGTATGGAAATTTGAAGTTAACTCCCCGGTGTACACAACTTAGGTCTATTACAGACTAACAGTAGAGATTGAATCAAGCCAAATAGAAAACCTGGATAGAGGTACAAAAAATGCTATAATTTCAGAACAAATCGGAAAAATTACCTAACCGATATAACTTTTTAACGCATATTTCTTTAAAAAAAAAAACAGACCTACTGCACCAGTTTACCAATTTCTACTTTCTCGTATAATAAAGTGTTAAACTTAAAAAATAGGTTACAAATTTAAGAAGGGCTTTTAATAAGGAGCCCTTTCTATTAATTGACTTTTGCAAGATGTTTTCGAAATTCTATTTGCTTGCAGTGGCCATCTGAGTACTCAAAATTGTGTAAGTACTACGCCAAACGATTTTCTCCGATAAGACGTGCGATTGCCTAGTACTTTGGAGGTACAGTACACACACGGCACGTTTTCACTCATGTGGCATATTGAATTACGTGTAGCACTTCTGGAACTGGAATAGGATAGCTACTTTTGATTGCCTTGGATGACCCGAGACAAAACTGCCTACACTTATATTCCTTCATATCGAAAATATGAAAAGTTTGTAGTTAAACACTTAGTAACAAACAACTTTCATATTCCTCTTTTAGGTAAAACTTAATCCTTCTACGCCACGATGTATACAATAACGTAATAAAGAATAATATTACAAATAAAGACATAGCAAACAACGAAAATATGGATAATTAGGATAATTTATTTTCTTCACAATTTCAATACCATCACGATGGTTTGACGTTATAAAAGATGTTTAGTTACGGAAAATCACTGAAAATTAATTGCATGTAAGTTAAGTTCACGAAACTTCACTCAGTCTTCCGTATACAAGTAGGTGTACGTGTACACACAAAGAACGAAGGAGGAAAAGAGGAGAGGGTGGATGAAAGTCGGGGCGAGGAAGAGACCCCCAACTTGCAAACAAAGAGCAACTTCACCCTCTGTACCGTTTTTCTCCCTCATCCCCCCTTAGTACCCTCATTTTCGTTCTTTTTAAGTACCGCTGAGCTCTTTTGTCTCGACATTTCCGCCAGCTTGAAGTTATCCCTGACGTGAACGTAAATATAAAAGAATAATAACTACGCAGAAATTGTCATATTTTCCTTACTACAGAAATGTGGAAAATGTTATAACCTTCAAGACAATGCAAGATAAATTCAATAAGTAAAAAATAATCTATTATACGAGATAAAACATACACGATAAGAAAAAAATGAAAAATTAAAATTTAAAATAAATGCAATGAGTTAACTACACGTAAATTTTCGTGTTTTATTCCTACAAAGTACTTGAAATACAATAATTTTCATAGTAATTACACGGAAGAAACTGTTTGCAACAATGGAAGAGAGAAAGAGAGGGGTAGTACTGAACTCTGTAGTTTGGTATGCTAGCTGTTGTAATGACACAAAGTCTGCCCTCCGGACTTTGCGACAGATGTTGGCTTTCCAAGCGCCTGTTTTCGTCTCTGGGTAGAACGGAAAAAGCGTTTTTCACCCTTATGCAGCTTCTCTTCCAACAGTCTGGGTGTAGATCAGTAAACACCATTGAATCTAATCAGACTTTTTGCTTACAATCTCGACTGGCGTATCACCCTTTGCATTACAAACGCGCTAGCAGCATTACTGTTATTTTCATTGTCTCTTAACCCGACCCTGGCCCTGGTTAGGCTTTTCCCCTCGTCCGTTGTTATTTACGCTTTATTTCCCCATATTCCTATACTGTCCTTATCTCACCATTAACTCACTAACCTACAGAGTTCCTTGACGATAAAAGATAACTGCTGAGAAAAAGAATTCTTTGTCGAGGATCCGCAGGTGTGGATGAACTTTAAGTGGCCGATAAGTATTGAAAGGAGTTCTAAGCACCTTTACAATCTACACTTTTCCATACTGGAAATCTTACCAGCAATTTGCCCGATTTCCCAGCTTCATCGCAGATAAAACCTAGTCACGTTTGCAAAGATAGGCCAAAGCGGGCTAAAGTTCGCTATTCCAGCATAGGCTGGTAGATTTCATGGCATTCATTGTGATTCGGAGCGAACACTAGCAACGGCGTTTTCCTCTTTGCAAATACTGTTCATAGCCGTACCACAGGAAAGAGGTCGGACTGATTATGGCAAACGAACGAAAAATGGCCTTTGCGGAGAATGACCCTTCCGAAACTCTCCTCAGCTTTCGAACATTTCCCACAAAAGAACGCCCC
>JAGQDJ010000056.1:112262-295686 GCA_022885665.1 Triops longicaudatus
CCCCCCCCCCCCCCTACGCAGTAGGACTGGACTCGCCCACGCGATAATTTTACGTCGATGCGTTCCCCAACTGCGTAGTAATAGTAAAAGCCCAACCAGCGGCCATTTTGGGCAACAAGGGCTAGCCATATCGTATTCTATTCTTTTCTATGCCTGTCTGCCCTTCTAGGGGGAACATTATCTCTTTAAACCCTCCCTACTCCTTATGGTGAAGCCATCACGAACCCCAAAAACCAGTCTTTTTGAGTGCTAAGAAGTAAGGAAAACTTGGGCAAAAGGTTTTAAAAAGCCTGTCACGCAGCTATTCTAGACTTGTTATGAAACCTCATCGTACACACTCGCCAGATTGCCTCATGTTTTCGAGAACAGTTGTTACTATGCTCAACGGTAGCAAGGCTAGCTTGCCTAGTGTTAACGCTACTGTTGCTATAGCTTACTACAGCATTACAGAATGCTTGAACTATTACGTTTCCCGTGGCTACCTTTACTTAGCACAGGGTTTTATATATTTTCCTTTATTAATGCTTCCATGGCATTTGGGTAGAAACGTCAAGTCCTTTGAGGCATTGTCTCTGGAATCGCACCACCACCTTACTTGCAAGTTTTCAAGGGAGACCATCGTAACACAAAAAGGACCTCTCCTACTAAAACCCCACAGAGTGGCTAAAGGCCCCAAGGGCACTGCAAGGTGAAAACCTGCAGGCTTTTCATTGTTATTATTCTTATGTATTCTTGCTACGTTTTTCTCCTTGCTTTTGTCCTTCCAGAAACCTCGAAGGTGAATCTCAGCCTGTAGCCAAATAAAGGAACAAACTGGGTACGTACCGTACAGAGAGCAAAGAGATGGGGGCAACAATACACACTTGGTACGTTTACAGTACGAGAAGGTGGAAAACCTTCTTGAAAGTGTTTCCTTCTTTTACTTCTCCCACTTTTCTTGCTTCGGATCGTTATTCTCTATTTGAGACTTTCTTGTCTTTCAGCAAGATCAGCGTTGAATAACAATGTGTCATAAAAGTCGACCCAATTGGGTTTTGGAATCCCCACCCCGGCAAGAGAAAGCTTCCTAAACGCTAGTTGTATACGCTAGAACGTTTACGCTCGAAAGTCAATGCTTAAATGTGACACAAGACCCCTTATACGGAGAACGAGGATGTTTAGAGCTATATAGTAAACTTTCAGTAGTTTTGGGTGCTTGGGTACTCGAAAACTGCGCTTGACACTAAATGTCAACAAAAAAGTGGCACGTCCCTCATCAGGACTACACGCCTTTTGTACTAGTTTCTTGTGACCCAACGGGTACCTGCCAAGGCTAACGAAGTTTATTCCACTCCTCTGCGAACTTTAGTCCGGGCTCCGTTCTATTTCCCATTGATGGATAAAAACTGGCAATGGAAGGGGGAAAACGCCGTTCACGATGACTGACTCCTGTACTGTAAAAGTGCTAATGGCACGGCAGCTTGCGTAACAGTGTAAGACGGGGAAATAACGACTTGTACCTTGCTCAGACCCGTTGCTGGTGGTCACGTAAGCGTCGTGGCAATAGACCGAGGTTCGGTTCCTTGAAATAAATACTATGCAACGCTCGTTTATAAAACTTTTACATCTGTGCTTCAACGTTTCCAGAAAAATATGTTTCAACCAAAAATTCACTGGGTAGTTTCACTGTAGTTTCATTGATTTACTTAAGTTTAAAAAAAAAACAGTGGTATAATTTCATTGTATTCCGTAGCCGCACCTGAGAATGTATTCCTTAGAAAGAGTTTCCAAGGCCATAGTAGTAGTGTCTGTAGTAAAAAGGCAGGAAATGGTAAAAAGGCTTTAAAAACCCAAAACATCTGCGCGTTAAAACGAGACAAAAGAAACAGGAGTACCCGACACCATGGCGCTTGAAACCACGTTGTATGTGTCGCATTACCAATCCCCCGAATCTTTCATGAAGACAATCAGTAATTTATTACATTACGCATTTTCCTCCCACGTTATGGTTTAACTACATTCGCACAGGGGTCCGGGAGAGAGAATAACCCAGCAACAGCATAACAAAAAGTTTTTGCCACATCGGCTCAATTGATCGTTACCAAGTTCCCTTCGACCGACTATAATCGCCTAATCGATAAAATGCTTATTTTCCACCTCACACGTGGTGGAACACTTAGCGTGTGCGGAGAGCGTTTTTCGGCCGCGCTAAAAATACCAAGGAAAACGCAATGAGATTGCATGCTAAAACTTAAGGAATACAGAAAAACAACGGAAACCCTTCCAAAAAGCTCGGAAAAGCTTCCAAGGTTTTCTTTTTGGAATCGTTCCTTTTCAAGGAATAAAATTGGCAGGAAACTCCGTGCGTGTGGTACACAGAGCCAAGTCACGTGACGCCACACGGGATTTTTCATGGCTTTTTTATTATTTTTTATTTTATTTTGGTCGACTGCCAGCGGAAACTCTCACGCCGTAAACTTTAACATAAATAACAAGAAACCCCGCTTTACGACGCAAAGCGTACCAAGGGACACCTCAAAACACTGCAGAGTTTGAAACTCTAATCTTCAAAGCAGTAATTAAAAAATGGGTATATATTGTATTCAATACTATACGACGCAATGGTGTTTTGTACCCGATTTTCTCGACTCTGAAGTGGAACTGAACATGAAAAGCTCATAACTTACCCGAAAAGGTTAGAAAAAGTTACTACGGTAGAATCCGTACCCGAAAGGTTCGTTATAACAAGATTCTACAGTATGTACTAGGCAATACTAGATGAATACCCTGATAACTTTCGGTAAATACTTTAGGATCAGTTATCTCGCTATAACAAACTTCATGCAACGAAAAAAAAATAATTTTCAGAGATCTTCACATCAAACGCTTTTTCTTTACATTTACATGTATCGGGATCTTGAAATCCATCCACTATAACGACAATTCGTTATAAGAGGGTTCATTGTAACGAGATTCTACTATACGTTTAGCACTACACACTCCAACACTAATTCTTGTGCGAAAATAAAAAAAGCTGGTACATGCTATAAGCAATCCTGAATCTTTATCGTACCAGTTTTTTCTGAACTTTACACAGCTATCAACAAGTGAAGGCTAGGAAGCGGTTGTCAGCTCCAGCTTGCCAGAAACGGTCCCTCTTGGTACAGCGTTGGTTTCGTTACGCATGGTTAAACTAGCCTAATGCTTACCAAACGTTGTCCGTGCTCGGCAGCCAAGCGCGCCGGGTCTCCTGCCGAGGCACACCGTGAATAAGGCTTGTGCGCTCGACATAAAGAAAGGAACGTTTTCTCCTTAGGTACTGCCCGTAAAGATCTAGGACAACAGACAAGCGCGTTGCCTAGTCACTGTACCCATTTTTTGCCGACGCCTCCCTTAACTTGCAACGTTCATAAGTATGAATCGGCAGCCAACAAGCTCCCTTGCATTACTAAGCATTTCTAACTCCTCTACCCGCTTTCACGGCTCCTCGTTTCCTTCCCAACGACTTCCAATTCTCGCCAGTTAAAAACGTTAACTTTGTTCAATTCAAACTCTCCAAACTGTGATTCACACCCTATTTTGTCGATTACCTTCATATTTGCAACAAACATGACTCTAACCAGCATGCTCTTTTCAAGCGATCCGCTTCAAAGTCCAAAATACCAAAGCAAATTCTGGTCCTAATTTCGCGTCTTGCATGGTAAATAATACAAAAAACATCCTCCAAAATTGGCTTTCCAGCCTGAACCATAACTATAACCCTGAAGGAGGAATGGAAAAGAAAGAAAAACCATCCCCGGGGGTTTAATTAGTTTAGTTCTACTAAAGGGTCACCCCGACGCAAAACCGGTTTTGGCGGTCTTGTTGTCTCGCCTTTATTTAACAAAAAGTGAACAAACCACTGATGCACGCTGGCCGTATGCGCGCAAAAATTATCTCCCATACGACGAATAGAAACTCCTTCTAACTGCATTGGCCATGTTTCCGGGTTTCTTCTCCACCACACCCTGACTGACACCTGACAAAAAATCCCGGTCCCGCGCCTCACGGAAGTCGAAAAAGCACACGAGACACACGAGAAAACCACACGTGAAAAATTCAAACCTTAATCCTGTTTGGAACTATTTTAAGTCTTGCTCTTGTTATACCAGAGTCGACCAATCGCTCAAACACTCCCATAACGTTTCCATTTTTTGACGGTCACTCGTCTATCAAGAAACTCTTCCGCATTTGGGAATAGAATACACATTCCCCACCTACTGAACACCATTCCAAGGTTAATTACGTACTAGCGCAGTTTGCGAAGGCCAAAGGGTGAAAAACGCGAATTAAGCTGACTATTCATCGTTTATTGCCTTTAAATTGCCACTCTCTTTTCTCCTTATTTTCCAATGTCAACGTAATAAATATTATATATCTTATCGTGTGAATTTCTGCACATGTAAATATTCTTCCGCTTATTTTTCACTAATACCTCCATGTTATGGTTCACTATTTTTAATCGTGCTCCTTGTCTCAGTGTTCTTTGCAACCATCTCTCCTATTATCCCTGTTTTACTTGTTGTATTTCTAAATGTGAACTTATTCATTGTTATTTAACATTTTTGACCGTTTTTACGTTTCCTTCTTTTGAATACTTACTTTGTGTATGATCTTTTGCTTTTGTGTGTCGCAAATGTGAGATTGTTTGGTGAAAAATGAGGCAATTTAGTTCATAAACACAATGTAAAGGTGAAAATCGTGTGTCGTGACTGAAAGCTGAGGGGATGCTGAAAGCTACACAAGAAAGTTTAGAGGGAAAAAGATGGTGGTGAACTAAGCTCTATCAGCCACATATATGAGCGCTTCATCAGTTTTTAGAGCAATGACCGAAGTATTCTGGGTTCAGGGAGAGGCCCTCTCTCTTCTCTCATGCTTGCTCTCCCGCTGCTTTTACGTTACACATAATTGCGGTCGTCTGTAATAACCCTGATGCAGTTTAATTGCTGCTCGAGTTCTCTTGACGACCATGTTTTTGGCACCGAAAAATGGAATAACGCGAAAACAAATGGAGAGATTTTTTTATTTACGGGGACACCAGAGAGAAACATTGACTGAAAGTATTTTGTGACCCAAAGAAGAGGAAATACTATATACGACAACAGGCACAGGCTTTGTTCCTTGTTATCGGAAATTTTATGACGGAAGAAGAGCAGAGATTCAGGAGGATCGGAGGGGGTGAGGTTCGGAAAAAGCTTTCCAGTTTAGCGGTGGCATGGTGCCATAAACGTAAGAGGACATTTCAAGGGCAGAAACTTGCAATTAAAATATCCATTAAAGGGAATTAATAGCTTGGCCTGCCTCACGAAATATAATGGGCTCGGAGGTTGGCAAGCGCCCTGGGATAAAGGTTCGCGAACTAAAAAGTACTAGAAAGTGAAGGTGATGCTTTTCAATAAATTTTAATACATCCCTATCCTAACATCCTAAAAAGAGAGAATAATACAACGTCTCATCGTAATTTTATTTTTCTACACATAAAATGAAATTTGTTTTACGTTTATCGAGTAGACCGACTCTACATAGGCCTATCATGGCTCCCTTGCTTTGAAACGGACCTTAGATGGCAGCACGCTATGGCTACAGTTTCCGTCCTTCGTTAATTTAATTACTGATGTTTTTATATAACCCAACAACCAATGCATTTTTTATTAATGGATATACTTACAGAATGCAAAATACACAAAATTTATCAAAAAACAGATCTGGATATAAAAGGAGATAAGATATCCAGAAGGAAAGGCTTGGCATTAACATCGATATATATCAGCAGTAAACGATATATAGTTTATATAGATTTGCAACAAGATCAGCGTTCGTTTTAGTACTTTTGGATTGTTTTTAGCCTGGAAGAATTTAAACCGTTTTGCTTACATGTGCGAATTGGCGTTCGCTCCAATTCCATAAGATCAAATTGTATCTGCTCCTTAAAAAAGGTTTCAAGAACTACTGAAGCTATTTTAGACGTTTACTTTTACGGGTTTTATTTATAGAAGGCATATGAGATCGTGTTTCGGAACGGGACAGGTATTCGCAAGGCTGTTTTTCCTCTTTTCTGTTAATTTCAGTCCAAACTCTGTTATACTCCTCTAGTATTGGACAGAATTGGCAAAAAGGGAATCACTATGACAGTAAAGTAACCCGTACCAGAAACACTGATATAGGGCTAAAAAAAGTGGACTATCACGCCATCTATTGATTAGCTTGGCACCTATGTTCAAGACGTAATTGTGACGCAAGCGAAAGATCACAATTTTGTAGTTAAAAAATATTCTTACCTTGGATATTAGGGCAGTGATAATGTAGAATATTTGATATTATGATGGTTGAGCATACATTGGTATTGGCAAGGAAGGAAACGGAGTAAGATCCCAGGAATGACACGGCGGGGTATACGAACTTGACATAAACACTTGATTGCACAGGGGTTTCGCACATGTAAAATTTGCAGGAGAAAATACTTTATGAGCACTACCTATCATACGAATGACAGAACTGCACAAATCGTGTAGCCGAAAGCAGGCAAAGGCATTAAGGTTGTTGAATGAGTGTTCCGGAAGATTGGATGGAATCTAGGATACTTGGCTTATCGCTAAGCACGCACTTTGAAAACAAAATAAACAAGCAAATCTAGTTTCAAGTGTTAATGGAAGAACGTTGTCATTCTTGCCAATCTAATCAATGTCAACTGAAGGTTATGTTAGGGGAGCACAGAGTTCAGAAGGAAGGACTAGCACTTGAAAAGCTGACAACACTACACTCGTGGGATATGCGGGTCGCGCGCGCCCAGCATGTAACCGTCCCTTTCCCGGTGGAATGAAAAATGGCGGCTATTGTCTTATTCTAGAAAGTTCCACTAGGGGTAGACGTGTTCTAGTCTAATTACAGCGAAAAATGTTAGGAATTCGTCCAGGAAGGAAATTGCTGGCTCTATATTAGCAAACATTTTAATGGTACTTTCCGAACATAGTATGTAAGAGATTACTGTGGAAGTCTAGCTGCAGCGATGATAAGGAAACCGTGGAAATATGTTTATCAAGCGGAAAAATTTGGCACCTTAATATCCTTTGTGTCCAATGCCCTTCATTTAGTATAATGTTTAATTAAAATTCGTGTAAATATAAAAGTTGTAGTTTTGAAGTTGAGAAAGTCTTTCCTCATGGTCAGCATTCTCTCATATTTAATAAACACAATTCATACACTGTTTAGAGGACCGTGTGGCCTAATGGATAAGGCGTCGGACTTCGGATCCGAAGATTGCAGGTTCGAGTCCTGCCACGGTCGTTTGATTTTTCTTGTGAATTTTTGAATTTGTCATTCTTTCGAGAAAAGGGTTAAAATTAAATTCAGTTGATTTAAATAAAAAAAGTTCATTAATTTTAAATTAAGTTAATTTAACTTCCGTTAAAAATGAATTTAAATGTACGTTGCTTGAAAAAGGTTAAATTGCGTTGACCTGGAAACTAATAGAATTTGTAGCAGGGACACAGGAAAGAGAAGTGACTTTTCGGAAAACTGAATTTTAGGAGATCTCTTTTTAGATGCCCACGAAAAGGGGGGAAAATACTAAGTAAAAACGACGGATTTCAGGCGTCTTATCAGCTATCAAACAAATTGGTTTTCTAAGGCCAGTGTATAACAATCTTTCTCTTAGGAATTAGCTTTCAAAATGCTGCATTTTTGGAATGGTTTCGGAAAACGTTGCATTTTTTTCGACATCTTTTACAGTTGAATTCCAATTAAGTGGATCGCTGTAATTACGACTTTTTAACGTGATGGATTACTTTCAAGCCATATATTTGGTGACATCCTCCGAGATGTATGCATGAGTTACATTTAATGTTGAATTTTCTTTGTTGAGATATCCAAGCTGTGTATCCTTTTTTAATTTTACGTCGTAAAAAAAATATTTTTCTTGCATGTGAAGGACGAATGGTATGGTTGGCGAATTGCGATTTCTTTCTGCAGGAAACTCGAAAACTTATTCTGAGTTACTGAAAAATTGCAGAATCAGTTTTTAGAAAAAAAATAGTCAAGCACAATTTGCATTATCTAGCTTAACTTTACTAAAAGCAAGGTTTTCCCATTCTGAAATCGGCTTCAAAATATTGTCATGTTATTCGCCCATGAAGAATGCTTAAGTTGCCTTAAAAAGATGAGCCGGTCTCCCGCCTATAAAAAAAAAAAATCTAAGCTTACGAATGACAGCTAGAAAATACAAGTACTTGGTAATTTGGTATTGCAGGATTTTGCCTTCGATTACAAAAGACCGAAATTAATAAAGTGAACTAACTTTCAGAACATTTAGACAATGAATGAAATGTAAATTTACTTAGTTCTCGAATGTTAGTGACTACATTGTATAGAACTTTAGAGTCTTCTTTTTGAATTACATTTAAAATTGTTGTCTTCTGTCCTTGTATTAGGTTACGCCTGCCGTTTGCCTAGTAATTTTTTCACACTTGGACAAATAGTTTAGGGTCCTCGTGACGCATATCAGTAGACCGTGTGGCCTAATGGATAAGGCGTCGGACTTCGGATCCGAAGATTGCAGGTTCGAGTCCTGCCACGGTCGGAATGTGCTACTAATTTTTTTCATTACTTATGGCCATAGGGTTTTTGGCTCCCAAATTTTGACTTTTCAGGTAAAGATATGCTTTATTTTTCCATGCAATTTCGGTAAATTCCTATGTGCGGGCGCTAGAGAGCTTGGCACATATCATACAAGACCGTGTGGCCTAATGGATAAGGCGTCGGACTTCGGATCCGAAGATTGCAGGTTCGAGTCCTGCCACGGTCGTTTCTTCCAGTGTTAAGATTTGAAGTGCGAAACACGTTTTTGCAAGCATTTTTTTTCCTTTACCTTATTTTATGTAGTACAGTAAAATCTCGCTATAAAATACACGCATGGGGAACGGATTTTCCCCTCTTTTAATCGATTGTGCAATTTAGTGAAGAACTACAGAAGATACAAACATTAACCAGTAAAATTGAGTGACAAAGAGCCAGAAACGTTTGCAGATGTCTTCAGCTTCAAGAGCGCACGCTCTAAACGTTAAAAAAGCATAATAGCTTTCAAGCATTCCAGTGAAGCTTAGAATCTCGCCTAATATTTTTTGGTGAGGGACATTCAAACATTTAAGACATTATACTTACGTATACAAAAGACAGGTAACTTGTAACATTCCGTACGAGAAAGCACGCTAGGCAACGCGTAAAATAGAAACTAGAGCACATGTGTGTAATGCAAGTGTAGAACTGCTAAAACCGTTCTATGAATAGACTTTCTAGCCTAACTGCTAGAAATCGTTTCTTTTCCCGAGCGAAGAAATGGACAGAGAAAGAGGTAACTTGGATAGATTTCATCGATATACAGTAGCTCCCTATAATTCTTAAGTATTTCTATACACCTCACTAGTCTACTCAGGAAAATCATCCCAAAAAGCGCTAATAACATTCTCCCCTTCAATAAGCCCAACTTCGTTTCTTCCTGTTTCTCATCAAAAGCTGTGTGGTTGCTTTCAATAAGTAGTGATTGTGAATGGACTTCGTGTTTTAGCGATGTATTGATTAGTTTATAAAAATAGAGTTGAATGGAATGGCGATCAGGCTACATTACACGAATCACCAAAAAGTGATTGGCCCATCAAATAACAGTTACAACCAAAAGTTCCAGACCTTTATCAATCGGAGCTCAATATAAAAGTGTTCAATTAATTTTTGAGATTGAACATAGAATATTCTGTTTTAATACGTATCTGTACGTCGGAATGTGGAACCTCAAAATCCATATTGATTTTACAACTTTAATCAATGTCTGATTTGATCGACTTTATTTCTCTCTTTCGACGTGGCCTGTTGGTCTAGGGGTATGATTCTCGCTTCGGGTGCGAGAGGTCCCGGGTTCAATTCCCGGACAGGCCCGATTTTTTTTACGGTTTCACTTTTTATAATTTTTCCCTTCCTGTTTTCCACAGAAGATTTCATGTACGGCACAGCTAAGATTAATTAGTATTTTTAATTTTACTTTCATAACTAGTTCTTTTAGTTAATAAAAAGAAAATTGCACCGCGATCTATGTTGCCATAGCAACGGTGATGGAGCGACATTGTAAGCTAAACATCCTTCTTACATAAACGACAACAAATATGGGAGCAAGTGTCAGTAAAACGTCTTCCTGGCTTCAAAGCCAATTCTCTGGCAGAACTGAAGGAGAAGAGCCTACATCAAACAAAGGAAAACCCCCGCGTTATACAGGGACGGTTCTTGTTTACTCGAGGAAAGGGTAATTAAATCGTATTACCGATAATCGTTAATACGTACAAATTTTTTCACGTGATATTAGGTCCATGTATTTTGACGAAGACGGTGATCTCGCACACGAATTCTACGAAGAAGTCAGAGCGTCGAAAAATATACCTAAAGCGACTATGAAAAGAATTCATTCAAACCTCAGGCCACAGGCAAGAAATACATTTAAAACAAAACAATAGTTTTCGAGGACCATCAATAAGTTAACGATTATTTTTTTTGTTCCGAATTCAGGGAGAAGTGGAATACGATCATCCTCGGCTTAATGTCGATTTCCCTCATGTTATGTATCAAGGCTAAACTTTCACAAAAACTACTCCAGAATGTTCTTGATGTTGTATATAAAAACCAAAGCTTTTGTACAAAGTTAAGAAAAAACATGGTTTCACTGGTCTGTCAACAAACGACGTGAGCTTATTTCTTTTCACACGGTATCAAAAGTAAACTCCACACGTCTCGCAATACTATTGTTTCCATGGACGGCAAATTAGTTTCAATCGCAGAGCTTATGACTATGAATATTGGTCCTTGGTTTTCGTACTCGCGACAATTTCTGCGACATCACTCGGCGGCATTGAGATCACTTGCAGTTCGACTTCCTGTAACCGCTTCCGCAGCTTCCAAATCAGTTTGGCGTATTGCAGATTTTTCTAAAGAACGAGGGAATCGTTGAAAAAAGTTGAAAACTTATGAGCAAATAAAAAAGTACGACGAAAATGACGGAAATAAGAATAAAATTAAATAAAAAAAACGTAGAGATAAAAATAATAAAAAATTGTCAACGACCATAAATAGCACAATAGAACTTCTTTACAATGAAACCTTTTATAACGAACCCTCAGCAATGGTAGACGGAATTTAAGGTCCCGAGCTATGTAAGTGTGAAAAACAGTCCGGAATAACTAAGTTAAAAACATAATGAAAAAATTTTCTTTTCTTTAAACAGCTTCATTATAACGAGATTATACTGTAATTTATCAATAAATACATAATAAGTATGAGGTAAGTAATACACATATTAGTCAGAATGGCCAAACAGTCCAAAGCTCTGGAATCGATGGAAAAAAAAATTGCAACTAAAATTCAAGAGGCGTATAAGATTGTAAGCGACTTCAAGCGGAGAACTTACACTTTTAAGAGAATTTAAATTGCTGAGTTCTTTCTCATGCCGCTCTTCCATTTCACGCATCTGGAGCGTTAATTTTTCCACCTATTCGGTGAGAAACAATATATTATTAAAAAAAAATTGGGTAAAAAATCTCTGCTTTCTTACGTTTTGAGAATTTGATGCTAGTTGAGTTCTCTCAATTCGCAAATCTGCGCATTCGTTCTTGACAACTTCAAAGGTATTCTTCAGCGACTCGTATTCTTGTCGAATTCTGTCCAATTGTTCGCACGTCAATCGAAATCTTTCTTCCATTCCACCTAGTTTTTGGTTGCACCGCACAATTTCTTGCTTGCTTTCCTGGAATCATTCATAAAACATCCATACGATCATCTTAAGATGAATTTAACAGGAAATTAAATCTACTTGAAGTTTGTTATCAAGATCTCGCCGTTCATTCTCCTGCTTTCTCAGAAACTCCAATTCTGCCTTTTGGTACCGGTCAATTGCCGTGCTTAGCTCTTTTTCCCGTATTAGTAATTTGCTGCTAACGTGCTGGCAGCTTTGAGCCTCGGATTCGAGTTTCCTTTGAAGCTCTGTGAGGAAGTAGGTTGAATAAACACGTAAGAAGAACAAAGGTACAGAAAAGAAAGAGTTAACCTTGGCAAAGCTGATTCAAATTAGCTTTGTCCGTTTCCATACAGCTAATCTCTTGAGCGTGATTCAGTGCCAAGAAGTCGAGTTGCCTTTTGTGTAGTCCTAATGCTTCTTCTAATTGCCCTTTGACTAAAGTTAAGTCCCTAGACAGCTGCTGGATCTGACGCTCCAATTCCTTCTCGTGCTCTTGCGAAGATCGGTAATTAAATTCTGCAGATTCCAATTGTCGTCGCAAATCGCCATTTTCGACCTTTATAACAGTTCTTAGTCGGATTTGTGGAAATAAAGAATTACGGACTTCAAGACGATGGTGTTCGGCTTTCCATTCCCTCTCTTGTTGAGTGTGACTCATTCTTAGGGTTTCTAACTGGGTTGCTAATTTTGCTTTTTCTTCGAGAGCTAAATCCGCTTCTTGCTGAAGAGACGTAAACGCCGTTCGCATGAGCGTTATTTCTTTCCTCCATTGCTCTTTCTTCCGTAACCAGGTGGATTTTAGTTTCTTGAGCTGTTTGGTTAGCTGTGCTTTGTCCTTTTCTAACGAAATTTTCTATTAAAAAATGAATTATTATGAGTATAAAAAGTAAATGCATAAATGTATAACATGTGTAAAATAACGAAAGATTCTAATCAGAAATGCGTACTTTTGATTGAGTCGTAGTTAAGATAGTTCTTTTCTCGTAGTGTGATCTTTCTTGCGTTTCGGCAACGGCTTTTATCAGCGAGTCTGTTTGTATATGCAAGTGTCGCAGAGCGTTTTGGGCTTCTTCTAATGCGTTCTGCGTTACAACCAGTTTGGAATTGCAACGGTGTTCGAAACTCGCTTGAATTTGGCTAGCTAATAGGTTGTCTTCCAAGACAGTTTCAAGCTAAGATTTGTATGACGTTAGTGTATATGCAATACAGGAGTTGTTTGGAATTCAAAACCTTTTGGGAAAGCTGCGAAATAAAAGCGTCTTTCGATGCGACGTCCGATTGGAGTCTTTTGATAAGTTCGCTGTTTTCTCGGTGAGATTTCTCTGTGTCCAAACGCAATCGCTGTAGTTCTTGGTCTTTTCTTGAGACAAAAGAGAAATTTCAGAATGTGAATTTTGAAGATCTTTTTTTTACCTCGAAAATTCGGATTTGAGCAATAAGAAATTGGTTTTAAACTGCTCGGCTCTTATTCTTTCACTTTGTAAAGCTGTGTACACATCTTCTTTTCCACTAGGAGAAGATGATTGCATTTTCGCCGGAATTAGTTTTTCATTTAAATTTTCCAGTCAAACGAAGCACCCGTCTTCGACCAAACATAGATTTTTTAAGTTTCTGACTAAGAGATGGCACCACAGGCAAAGAACAGTTAATTTCTGTCGAACTCAACAGAAGAATTAATTCGAAATACAAGAATTTCTCAGTTTCTTAGACAACTATGCATAATGAATCTTTGAGTTATTTAGCTTCGCAACTCATACAGTATAATGCTAATTCCTATCAAATCACTGGACATTGTAAAAATGTGCACTGTGAATTATTTCTGCCATTAAAAAAAGAAACTCACGAGAGGCCTAATCTACTTTAATTTGATTTTATAATTTATTTAATTATTGATTATATAATGTATTTTTTAATTTTTACTTTATCTTTTGGAAATTTTCTTTACATTACAAAAGGGTCACGTGAATTTTCCAATTCGAATTGATTGGTCTCGTCTTTCGCGGATTTGCACGGTTCTTCGTTTGCACTAGCATAAAGGAGTTTCCGTGTAAAACGAATTTCTCTCTCCCTAGTTCGCGCGAACGGTTTATCAGTTCGCGGATCAACATTCAAAATAATAACAAACCTTGCTTTTTGCATGTGAGATAACCTTTAAGTGAAATGTAGCTTTTCTAAAAAAGTGAAACTGGTTTACAACATGGAAATAAGAATAAAAGACTGCTGCTTTCACCTTGTGTCAGATAAGATAACCTACCGGAAGGTAAAAATCTTTTAAGAGACCCATGTTAGCCTATAATTCCGTATGGTTAAGAAAAGCGCGGGAAAATAACAGTATTTGAACGGTAGAAATATGGCCAAGCCTGCCTGGACTTACTATCAAACGATGCCGTGCTACAAAAACTGGATGAAGCTAGCAGTCGTAGAGCTAGTCCGGGTGAGATCGACTGGAATACACTTTTCAGAGCTGCCGTTGAATTTTTCTTCAAAGTAAATTAAAATTTTTGTTTAATAAATATTTTAAATTATATCTTCGTGGTCAGGAAACCAGTAAACTCCACGCTGAAGAAGATGGTGCAGCCGAGTATTCGGCAGCCAAAACAACCGCTAGAGAAAACAGCAAGTCGCTCTGTTCTACTGTCACGAAAACTGTCATGCAACAATCTTGTCGAAGTACGATTAAATACTTAAAAAACAATACAAAATAAATAAAATGTAAAGTAAAAAACGTCATGAGATTCTAACTTAGTTTTTCGTTTCTTTACATTCTTAGCTGGAATGTTATACTTGGACGTCGAGTTAATATTGGATCACATCTTTGATGTATTCAACAACCCCTTTTTGAACAAATGTTTCGGGCATGAGTACATGGGATTGCTTGTTAGAGACATTTTACCTCAATGGGGCTGCTGGACAGCCTTGAAAGTTAACGATTGGTTGAGTAAGTTTCGTGTTTGAATGTTACTCTACTTAAAAATGATATTTTCCCCCTAGGTTTGCTTATTTTTGTTTTGAAAACCTGGAAAGAAAGTCTCGATAGCGCCAGTGCCACGTCCAAAGTCATTATGTCCGATTTACTTTCCATTATTATCGAGAAAGGCCACGCCCAGTCTGATTTCACGTTTTTAAACCGTCTTGGAGGACCGAAAATGTAAGGTTGCTGTAGAATCTATATTTTTACCGCTTAACGCTTATTTCATTAAATAGTGAAGAGTTTTTATCCGGTATCGTTCAAGGATTGCGCCAAAAGCCTGGTGCCTCAGTTGAGGATGCTATTTTACGTCTCGTATTGGTTTATACCAAAGCTATTTCGTCCAATTTTCCGTTCCTTTTATGTCGATTTGGCCAAGCTACATTAAGCACAATTGTGGGGCTTTGGAGCCAACATTCATCTCACCGAAAAGTTAGATAAAACCTTTCCCTAACCTTTAATTCCATGGAAAGCATTTATTTTCCCTTTGTTTGATGTTCATGTTCAAGGAATTAATAATGGAATTCACAAAGCTTCAGTTAACCGCCCATACTGCGAATCCCGACTTGCGAAATGTTGAAAATTGGTATCATTGTCTGTTCTGTATTAAAGATACGCTAGACAAGGCGATGTTAAGCTTCAAACATCGTCAGCAGACCAATTTCGGTGAAGAATTCCCGCCGGGATTCTTTGCTCTTGCAGCAGATACAACCTTCTACGTAAGAATTTAGCAAATGTCTTAAAATTCACAAACACACACAAAGGAATTTTTCCCGATGTTTTAAAAAATATTTTTACTTCTGTTTTTCAGATTTTGAAACTTTCCATTGTTTTTCTTATTTCAGTTATCCGAAGTCTCTCCCGAAATGCACATGAATATGACACAGACGTTTTCGGCGCCTTCAACATTCATAAGCTCAACATTCCGTGGCACTTTTTCCACTCAAATGATTAAACGCCGTAAACTGGTCTCAAACCACGAAGAACTTCTAGATATGCTAACCGAAGAAGTTTCCGTCACGTCATTCCCATGGTAAATGCATAGAAATGCGGACAAAGATCATTTTACATGTTGCTGTTCTATGAAATATCAAAAGTAACAAAAAAGATTTGGTATTTTTCTCCACAGATTTGTTATCCTACAAAATCTAGGCTGTGCATTTTTTATATTTAATGCTTTCAGATTGTGTCTAGTTTTTTAAGACGTTATTATTAATTTTTTAAAACTTTTTTGCTTTTATTTTCTTTACTATGCTTCATTTTTATACTGTAGCCTATATTTGTATGCTGTAATCATATTCCTAGTTCTTTTTTCCGTAGAATTTGCTTTCACGTGATTTTTACTTGAGTATTTTTTATCGTAAATGTAATTTTTTTGTACGTTCCATTACAATACTTTGTAATGCTGTATTTAACTTTCGGTTCTCTTCTTTTGTCAGGTTGTGTCTCTTAACAGTGATGGTGAATCGTCATCACGAAGATTTTACGAAGACCGTGCCTTCCATTAAAATTTGGAAGTCTTTGTCCAAACTCTTGACATCACATCGCACTTTGCGCACATTCCCTCAAGTCTTACGTTTAGCTCGTGCGATTTTGCTTCACTCACTTCCACCAAAATCCACTGAGTTGACCGAATTTCAGTCCGTTTGGCACGTCATTTTACGAACCTGGTGGACAGAGAACGACAAAACGGAGGTCAGTGCGTTAATTTGCACCGCCTTCCACAAGAACTTGATTCCAGTACCCAATGCTCAAGAATTTTTACTCTCCTTGATCGAAACGCCGATCAAATCAGCTGCTATCCCCCGTTGTGTTGCATTTTATTTACAAAATTACGTTTTGCCCGTTTTACCACTCTGGCAAGTCAAAAAACGCTTCGGGAAAATACTTGACGAGTTAGGAGTTCAATACTCAAACGCAGACGAGCTGCTTCGCCTCCGGCTGGCATATTGCGTCCTGTCAGTGCCTCTAGAAGATGCCGAATTGGTAGCTTGGCTCGTCAGAACGCTCGTATTAGGCAAATTGGTTGCCTTACCGCCAATTTCTGTTGCTCGATTACGAGAAAATTTGGATGATTCTCCTAAAGCAGAGCCATTTGGTCTTTTAAGGGACTTTTTCCTTATTACCTCATGGGAAACTGACCTTGGAGTACCTGTGTCGAACAGTTCTCCGGTATCAACAGGCGATGAGTCCGAAATGTGTGTAACCCATGCTATACCGACCGGTTTTGTCACGTTATTAACAAACTTGGTCGCTTCGTTTGGACAAGAAATCTTATCAGAGGAAGAATCGTTGAGCGGCGAGCGAGTACCGGCAGCTTGCAAGCTCTGCAAAATTTTATCTTTACTCGATGACATCATTGCACCTAGTTTAAGACCTCACGTAGAACAATTAGCGGATTGGTTATTGTCGTACCTGCTGCGTTCGCTGCAGATGGGCGGTGCTAGCACGAAACAAGCAGTTGCAAACTTATTGGAACATTACGGTACCGAATTGGCTCATTTTCAAAGATACGTTGGGGACGTGAAACTGGAAGAAACTTGGGAATTGCTGCGCAAGCAGGTTTGCTTGCATCCTTCGGAGGAAGAAGGAGAAATGCGCCGTGAAAATGTGTCAAATTTACAGTCGTTTGATGAAGACTACCAATACGGTATTTTTTTTTTCAGAATTCAGCAGTTATAATTGTTGGAGTTATGTTTTGCAGGTGAGAACCACTATGATAATCAATTACTTCGACTGATGGGTGTCTTTGCGCTGCGCAACAGCAGAAGAAGGAAAAGTTTACTGGGAACTTTTGTTCATGTTGACTATTCGGTTTCGAAAAAGGGAGTGCTACGTACGGTAGGCGTGTACTTTTTATTGAATAATTTATTGATTAGTTTTTACCGTTACATTACCTTTTTTAAATTTTTAAGCCTGTCATTAAATTTTGGTTGTCATATTTTAGTGAATTTTTATTTGATTTAGTTTTGTTTCAATTTTGATTTACTTTTTTGTTCTTTTTTATTTTAATCTATTTATTTTTCCTAAACTTTTGAATGTAGGCTACTTATTTTTGGTTTTACGATGCATTTCCCGTGTCTATGCGGTAATCCTGATTTATGAGTTATTACATTCAAATTAGTTTGAATTACATTCAGATTAGTTTGAATTACAGTCAAATAGAGTTTTGTTCGTTTTTAGGTGCTTATTCTTCTGTCTTGGGTGATTGAGAGACAAATTCCAGGATCATGGGATCAGAATGATATTCGCAACCTATTGTTGCTCCTAGATAAGCTTACAGACTTATTTGGAAGGGATCAACGTGCATTAGTACGCCTATTACGCCTCATGTCAGGTATTACTACCTTTACTTGCTTTTTGTCTTAAGTATTTTGTTACCTAACGGCAATAAGAATGCTGAAATTCAGGTGTATGGATTCATCTGAACGTTTCGAGCGGCCAAGCGGAAAAATTGCAAGCCATAGATTTGTTAAGGCGGCTTTACATGTTGCAAAAAGAAGGCTTGTACGGCGAAGAGGTCGAAAAGGCCTTGTGGGCGTGTCTTCTAGCCACTGCAGAGTATAAAGACTGGGCGTTGTGGACAGAAAACACTGTAGAACCGGGGATGACGCTGATTCCTATGGCTCTCGAAGGCGTGTGCGGCTTAAGATCGCCGTCACCTGGTGTTTGTTGCAATACGGCGCGATTGGTCTGTGATACGTTAGCTAGAACGCACGAAAGCGAGTCACAGCAGAAGAAATGTCATTGGTTGATGAGGTGTTTCCGCGTTGTGAGGCAAGCACTACAGAACGAGCCCAATTTTGAAAATTGGCATCCCGAGGCTAAATTGGCACGGCGGACTGTGATTTCTCAATTACTTCTCAATGTACTAAAGTGGCCTTGTACGCATTTTGAAGCGTTTTATTCGTTAATTAAGTTCTCCATTTCGACTCGAGAAGAACATTTCAGTAAGATTTTGCAAACGTGCATTTTTTGGCAAATTAGCTATTTTTATAATGTTTTTCTATCTATTTACGTAGACATGAAAGAGAAAATTCATAAAAGTATTACGCGAATGTTTGACATTCCTTTCGAGAAATTTGTTCAATCGCGAGCTTCCAGAGCTATAATTAAATTCTTACGAGAAAATCCCTCAAGTTTGGTAAGTAGTTTTCTGTTTCGTTTGGTATTTTACAAGCATTTCTGTATTATAATTATTGTGAAGATTTTTTAGTACACGAGGATCTCGTTATAACAAACCTCTCGGCCTTTTTTTAAACGAAATGCGAGGAATTCGAAAATCGTAGTGCTTACAAAAACGTGTAAAAATTACTAGTAACTAATTCACAACTTGCTTATAAGAAATTAAATAGACCGAAGGAAAAATTCAATTAACATACAAAAACGTCTCAATACATCAATAAGATTAATTATACATATTTAACTGCCAGAAGCTTGTGGTGAAGTAATGCGTATTTACTGTACGAGAACCTACAACAAACATGGAAATTTGGCCTGAAAGGTCAAATTTCCAGAGTTTTGAAAATTAACATTTCCGTTGTTTATAATATAAAATATGTTCGAATAAGAAGTACAAATCGTGTTCCATTTCTCCATTCGTATTGCTTTAGGAGACAGCGGCTGACTTCCTGGGCTACTCCACTATGTCGCACTTTCTTAAAACATTCCAGAAATGCATCGTTCCGTTCTATTTTGTCCACAAGAACCAAGAAATTCTCACCGACATTGCGAACAAATTGCAAATGTCGGTTGAGCAACTTTTGAAGAACAATTTCCCATACCTGATCAGTCAGTTGTTGCTGTGCCTCGTAGGGGCGAAAAATGCTCCACTTCCGGCTGTAGAAGCCCAAGTTTTAGTTGAACGTTTGCGGATCGAGCTCCACCACGACTTTAAAGACCTTATCTGCTCGCATTGGAACGATTTACTTGCAAATTTGCTAAACTTCGCGTATGACGAAACCTTAGCAGGAGATTTATTCGACCATTGTCATCATGATATGACTAATGCGGATCGGCCTATTATTTCTGCCGATCAATGGCTGAAAGCATTCCGTTACTTGCCAACCTGGCTCAGCGCCGATTGGAGCGAGCTGTTTAGCGTGACGAGGTGTCGTCGACTGCTGCAAAAGACGTGGTCGCGCGTTAGTCAAGTTGAAGACAACTCACACGAGCAGCAACAATGCGTCGTGGCGTTTGTCCTGTTAGTCGAGTTAGTCCTGCAAATGGCACAGAATAGCCGTCGTGGAATCGGAAATTTTGTTTATATTTTGCGGTTCGTCAGCTTTAGAGCTGTTCAACTACTGGACAAGTTTCCACGAGCGGGGCTTGAACTCTTGAATTACCTCACCCAAGCCGTAACGAGCAACGAACAATTATTACTGCCGTTTGTGCCTTTTCTGCTTCAGAATTTATCGATTGCTGTTAAGACGAACAAATTCCACGCGCACATGCCAAGCCTTCGGACGTTGTTGGAATGGTTCATTGTTGGCAATCGACATCAGTTGGAGAGTACGCTGAAATTAGTCATATTGGCCGAAGATTGCGGAGTAGACAGTGATCTTGTCGGAAGTCTCGAGTCGATCCGGTACCGGACACGCCCCAAAAGTCTAGAATACGAGGTAGAACTCTTTTTGGAGACGTTTAAATACGAGAATGCGCTCTATCCCGGAGTGATACAACGTCTGTCGGAGTCTATTCGTGATCTCCGGGAAGGCTTGGAAGATTTAAGGGAAGTAGAAGGACAGAGGTTGTTGCATATGTGTTTAACGGCGCTGCGGTATTGTTGTCGGGATGCGAACAAGGATCAAGTGTTGACCGAAAGCGCTATGAAATGTTTGGGAGAATTGGGACCAATTGCGTTAGCTAACCAGAGTTTGCAGCCATTCGATACAAGAATGAAACCATGGCCTTTATTAGAAGAAATACCAGCGGAGAATTCTTTGTTGTGGAACATTGCAGAAACGGCGTTGATGCATCTGTTCGCTATGGAAAGAAGCCCAGAAATGGAGGATTCCAAGATTGCTGGGAAGGTTATCGAAGCCGTTCTAGCTTCCGAAGAAGGAAACACATTCTTGAGCGGTAAGTGCCCCGTTTTTTTTTTTTTTTTTTTTTTTTTTTTTTTTTAAATGAAATGTAAATGATTAGGTTAAAGTTTGAAAAGCTTGTTACCCTTGATTCCTGTCTGAGTGCTAGTAATTTATTGTAAGGGCCATCGCTTGTTCATAAGTTTAAAATTCTCAAAAGCTACTATTCAACCTAACCAGTGTGTTAACCTTGTTTACACTACTCGTTCGATCTAGGGTAAGTTAAGCAAGGTTGTTCCCACCAGGCTTGATAGCATCGTTATGTAAAAAATGATTCAGACGAGGCTTGTGGTTTACCTATGTTTTATGCATAGACAATCTCGTCGATATTATTCTAAAGTTACTCGATGGTCTAACATTCAAAGGCGCCCATTTCAGGGAAGCTTAAGAAAAGTTTGCTTGCGAAATTTACATGAAAAGCTTAATCAATGCTTAGACCTTGTTCAGATGACATATTCAATCTAGGGTGTAGTCAAATAAAAAAAAAAAGCTAATGTAGTAATGCCTGGTAGTTCCTACCAGGCATTACTAGCTTTTTTTTAAAGGAGACAAGTCTCACAAGGCTTGGTTTGTCGGTTTGTACTAATATAAATGCGAAAAATATTATGTTATGTTATTGCTACGAAAGATTGTGTGCTTCTCGCACCTTATATGTTTGCATGTAATTGTATTTCTTTTAATGTTTCAGTCGCTGCTGAGAACGGTTACGCTGGTTTGCCGTATTTGCGAGCGTACATCTTAACGGATGAAGTTTCGAGCTCGAGTAGCGAAAAGTTAAGTCTGCTGTCTTTGCGAACAAAATTGGATTGCGAACAATTATGGTGTCCCTCGTTCGCTGTGCCCTCTGGACAAACTTGGCTTGCCAACATAATACTAGCGATATTGGATTGTCTCAGCATCGAACGCACTATTGCTGCAAACCTAGCGCCGGTTATTCAGCAAAACGTAATAAATACTTTTTCTTTTTTAGAAAACTTTCATTCCTTTAATTTCTAAAGAGAATTTTTCATTATTTACGTGTTTTTAATTACAGGAGGGTTTAGCTATTGAGATATTTCCAATTCTAGTCCATTACATCTTGGTCGAAAATTTTGAAGAAGTTCGTCAAATTCTCTCTAAGCATCTTCGGTTATACTTCGCACAAGTTGTCGGTACCTTGGACAAGACAATTGCCGAGTATAAAGATTATGAATATTTAAGCAGTTCTAACATTGCTGTCATGGTGAAGCTTGTTCTTTACCTGCGATCGCAAGGAATGCGAGCGAGCTTACAATCCAAGTAACATATATATAAGCTTTTTTTTTTTTTTTTTTTTTTTAAAAAAAAACGAGTCCCACATGTTTGAATCGTTTACTTTAGGACTGACACTCCAGCAGGCTTAACCAGGAATTTTTGGCTTGATTTGAACTTGTTCCACGTTGCCCAAGCGGCCAATGCGTGCAATGCTCATTTCAGTGCTATTTTGCTCGCAGAATTGTCCTGTGATGTGTTAAATCCCTGTGATAAGCAAGATGTTCCTATTGAAGAAGATGTTAGCATTTACGGCCCCAAGCCTGATCCCTTGCCAACGCTTATTTCTGCATGTCACGCGAGTCTGGGTGTAATGGACCACGAGCCCGAAACGCAGTACGCCTTAAACAACATATCAGCCTTGGATATGCACAGTAATATTAAGTTAAATTCTCCAAGAATGCCATTTTGTATTTGGTGTTTCTTAGGTTTATGCGAAAAGCTTCATCAATTGCAACTCAACCGAACTGAACAGCTGCTGTTCAAGAATAACGAGGTTATTGAAGATTTGCAGCTCAGATCATCGTCGTGTTTAAAGCAATGGCATTTAAACTATGGTAGAGAAGACGATCGGCGAACGTTAGTTGACACAGGGCGGTTAAAGTGTGTTGAAAACTTAGTCCAAGGGATACCAGAGGCGATTTCTTCCATTTATCCTTCTTTAATCCAGCTTCGGGAATTAAACGAAGCGAAAGTGTTCCAAACAGCGTCCATAGAAACTTTGATGGAATCTTTGAGCAAATGGGAAGCACTAACCGATCCGCAATTCGGATACGAGCAGTCGAGGTTTATTATAAACCGTCGGTATGAAACTTTACTGCAAATGGCACGGAAAGATTCGTCGCTAGAAAACCGAGTCCTCGAAGGATATAGTCATCAAGCTAAATTAGCGCAATCGGCAAATTACTTCATCGAAGCCGACAAGTATTATTCTCGCTTTGTTACTTTTTTATTTTGATTTTTTAAATTTTATTTATTTATTATTATTTTTGTAAGGGTTTTGGATATGAGCGAAGCATTAGCAAAAGATCGCTATGGAAAGTTGTTTAGCCTAAGACTGGAGAAAGCCAAATGCTGCTGGACGTCCGGTTTAGAGAATATTGCGCTGGAATTGCTAAAAAGTCTTCTAAAAGACGTCACAGATGTAAGGAACAAATTAAACTTTACACTTATATATGAGTTTATAAATTTATGTTTTATGGCAGATTTGTTCTCAACCAGGCGTGAGCCTTTTTTCCCAGTTTATTTGTACATTTGTATTGGCATTGTATTTTTCATTATTTATATTCAGAATGTGTTCGTTAATTCATTAAAATAGTTGAATGTTACCATCTTGAAATTGAACGATGTTTTTTCCGCCTTTTTTTGCTATAGTGAATAAAAAGCAGCAAGAAACGCCACTGAGGCTCGTGATATAGTCGTCTGATGATTATTGCATCTAATGACATAATTAATCTAATACTCTAACAGTCTAATAGTTCACAATCTAACTTATTTTTACAAAACTATTTTTTTCAAACATCTTCTTTTTCATCAGGCGCAAGAATATACGATGCTACCGAAATTAATGGAACTTCTCGGAAAATGGGAGGACGAGACTCGGTTGAATAATAGCGAAAATATTCTACGTAGTTTCAAGGATGCTGTAAAAATGTCGCTGACCCACAATCTCAGAGTGCTGCCGCAAGCAAAGTTTACCTTAGCATTGTACTGCGATAAGCAAGTACAGGAAATTAAAAGTTACGTCAACTCGGACGCGTACAAGCAAAGAATGAAAGCCCGAGAATCGATCGCGCAGGAAGTTGATAATTTGGGCGAGTTTCAATTGTCTAACACCGAGCGTGGGCCGATTTATTTAACCAAAAGCTCCCGTGTGGAGCAAAACGAAGCCGAAATGCTTGAACGACGACGCAAAACTTTGCTCGAAGTAGCTGTCGATAACTATTTGGGAGTTTTGTCTCAAACTGATGTCCAAGATGGCCACCTGCAAGCGCTTTTTCGACTAGTAGCGCTGTGGATGGACAACCGGCTTGATGATAGAGTAGCGGAATCGCTGCAAAAATGGATACCCAGGATTCCGTCGCAGCAATGGATCCCATTATTACCCCAGTTAGCTGCGAGAATCGTTCGACAAACCAGACCTGCGATGTACCATTCCGCATTCCCAAAAATCCTACAAACTATATTTGGTATACTTAAAAAGAAGTTTTAAGCCACGCTTAAAATAATTTCTTCCAGTATAACATTGAGAAGTATGGATAGAGAAAGAATAGTAGTTTTAAAAGAATAATTTACTGAAAATAAACTAAGTTAAAAAGTAACCATAGTGTAGATAATCAAACTTTAAAAGAGAATCGAGTTTCCTAAAAGTATGTTGACTGTCGATAAATAATCATGATGTTTGGATTTTCTCTAGTTGCGGTAGCTCGTCAGCATCCATTCCATGCATTGCCACTGTTACTGGCAAACGCAAATTCTGCACTGGAGTCAAGTGTGGCGAAAGATTCCATCGAAGAGGTACAGTTAAGTTTAAAATCAGTCAGTTCTTTATAAACATTTTCTGTGTATTCAAGGATCGGATTCAAACCACCGTAGCGATGTTAAGTACGTTGAAAAATAGTTCAAGCAAAAGCCAAAATTCTGTAAGCGAAATTGCTGTAAGAATGGAGAAGCTGTACAACGCTTTAATCGACATTGCGAATATGGAACCCGACAAAAATAATAGTATGCTTAAGATAGTAAAATCTTGTTGCAACGAACCTCGCAGGGAAAAAAATCTTTGATAGATCCAATTTTCGCTATATCAACGCTGTTCTTGCACAAATGTACAACTTGGATCTGCACAAACTTGGTGCCTTCCAACCTGTCTAGTGTAGCTTACAGTTCGTTTTAGATGTGTTCGCCGCAACGAAATTTTGCGTTAGAAATCAGAAAACAATTTTCGCTAACAAATGCTATTTTTTTCGCCTGTAGCTGGCAAACTTCAGCGCAATCACGCGTTATTCCAGGCCCGTCATTTGCACGGAGTACCGATACCAACAGTCGATATACCGATTCAACCAGATGGTCGTTACGATAACGTTATAAGTAATGATTAATTTCTTGCCTTTTCACATTGAAGGTTTTTTTCACAAAAATTGATTTTTTTTTATAGGTATAGCCAGCTTTGACGACCATTACCAATTAGTGGGAGGAATCAACGCCCCCAAACGCCTGTTTTGCACAGGCACAGATGGCCAACGACGTTCGCTACTAGTTAAAGTAAAGTAGATTTGATAAGTATGCAAAACATGAAAGAGAGAGAGTACAGTCATGAAAAAAAGTCTTTTTACCAGATTTCTCTTACATACAGGTATCTCTTTCGTCCCGTTTTTCCACATGTGCTTTAAAGTTAAGTTCATATTCACATAAGACTTGGCAAAAGCCTTTTTTGTGCCAGATTCCTTTTTATAGATTTAATTGTTGCCTAGTTCACTGTTGTGGAATCCTTTGTTGTAGAATTTGTTGTTGCAGGTTTACTATTTCTGACCTGTTGCAGAATTCACGTTTTTAACTGACTGTTGCAGAATTCATTTTTGTAGGGTTAATTGTTACAAACTTTCGTTTTCTTGCATTTCTTGCTGCAGCGTTCATTATTTCATTATTTAAGTGTTCTTTTTTTTTGCAAAAGTCGTTGTTGCGGATTGAGTTTCTGCAGTATTCATTGTCACAGTATTATTCGCTCTAGTTCACGTTACTGCAACCATCCTGAAAAAGAAAACAAATGGTTTAAGCATATACTTGCCTATTAGTAATGCTTCGCTCTTGCAACTGGGCCTCGCGGAAATGTGTGTTGAGTTTGAGCTAAGCATAATCAAATTTCAGAAGAGTAATTAATGAGTTTAGATTGGTAACTAACTTTACAAGCGTGATTTGCAATTCTTTTTACAACTTTACAATTCTTTTTTTTAAATGCACTTTAGTCAGTGTTTTCATTTTTTTAATTTTTTTTTGTGTGTGTTTTGTCTGGCCAGGGAAAAGATGACTTACGTCAAGACGCAGTAATGCAGCAATTATTCGGTACCGTGAACCGTTTTCTCGAGCGGGATTCAACCACCCGGGATTGCAGACTTCGCATGAATACTTACAAAGTAAACCAATATCTCGCGCCTTTATTATCTCTCCATAATCTTAATCCTTTCGTTGTGACAGGTGGTTCCTTTATCAAAGCTCAGCGGAGTAATCGAATGGTGCGAAAACACGATAACGCTAGAAAGCTTACTCGGCAGCAAAGATGGCCTCCACGTTCGCTATTTCCCTCACCAAATTAAACCGGATACTTCTTATCAAATAATGAAAGTAAGCAACCGGAAAAACTTGTCTCTCGGAATTGCATCCAATTACTCTTTTATCACCCGTTTTTTTTTGCAGCAAGTAATGCTGGAACCGAACCTTGGTAAGAAGCTTACCAAGTTCAAAGACTTGCTAACTCGACTCTCGCCAGCCATGCACTACTTCTTCTTGGAAAAGTTTCCTAATCCTGCCGAGTGGTTCGAGAAGCGACTGGCGTACACGCGAAGGTACATTGCTTCGAAATGCACGTTACATCATTAAACGAGAACCATCCTTTGATCCTATTGTCAACATCGTGAAACTCTTTGTTTAGTGTCGCTGTGGCTTCGATGGTTGGGTACATTCTGGGTCTCGGAGACCGTCACATGGCCAACGTTCTGTTGAATGTGCAAACAGCCGAAGTTATTCATATAGACTTTGGGATTGCCTTCGAGCAAGGCAGCTTACTGCCGGTGCCCGAAATTGTTCCCTTCCGTCTTACGCCGGATATGGTAGACGGCATGGGAGTAATGGGAACGAAGGGAATTTTTGAGAAGTACAATCCAAGAAGTATGAGTTAACAGCTTATAGTGTACATTTAACTTCCAGGAGCTGTGTTTTAACAATGCAAGTGTTACGGAAGGAACGAGCGTCAATTTTAACGCTGTTAGAAGTTCTTTTGTACGACCCGATGTATTTATGGATCGTCGAGCCGGACGCTATCGCTGAGCTACAGCAAAAGCGCAAGAAGGCTAAGCATGATAAACCGTCGACCGGTATTTTTTCCCTTATTCTTTCTGTGTATTTTTCTATTATTTACATAACTTTTGTATTGTTTGTTTAACCAAAATGAGACACCATCATCGTCATTTTATTTTCCCTTATTTATTGTATGCCGTAGCGGTATTTGTTTATCAGTCGGTCACGGCGTGGGCAGAGCTCGTTACCGCCTTTGTAATGACTAGATATTTAATATTCATGTCAAAATTACAAGCAAACAAATGTTTCTCTTACCTTAGCAATAGTTGAGTTGCAATTTGCTAGTTGTACAGTAATTAATTTTGTGATTTTTTAACCCAGATGACGAAGTGAACGCCAACGCGAGTCGAGTTTTATTACGTGTTGGTCGCAAATTGCAAGGTCTGGAAGAATCGACCCCGTTTTCCGTTGAGGGCCAAGTGCGAGCGCTGGTTCGTCAAGCATGTGATCCCAGCTCTCTGTGCCGCATGTATTTCATGTGGAAGCCTCATATGTGAATTGTAATCGTCGTTTGCTGTAACGTTTTTCTAAAGTTCGAAGATAATTTTTATGACGTCAGCTTGATTTTCGTGGTTGTCAGGCTATTTTTGCATTTACCTTTTATAATAATCTTTGCCACTGTTCTTTTTAAAACAAAGGCAATAAATCTTTTGTTTTTAAATCGTCAAGTGATAAGTTGGAATTTATTGATCACAAGGGTTGTTTCGAAAATTTGAAGTCTTGTCGACCTCTTTTTATCGAGGGGATTATTGTTATCATCACTTAGAAAAGCGATTGATAAGATTGTTCGCTGGCATTTTTCGAGAACAGAATGTCAAGGGAGAAGCTGATCAGTCAAAAGCGAACAAACAAGCTTTAAAGGCTGCGGAGTTGTAATACAAGGTGGAATAAGCCTAATTTCTCTCTGCGTAACCGTGAACTACTTTTTCGTGTTGTGCTAATGGCGTCTAGAATATCATCACCCAGTCCAAAACAACCTGACAAGGTGCCAGATGTTATTCGAGAACCGGGACTAAAAAAAGAAGCTGGTCCGATGTTCTTGCCATATTTCTTTGCTGAAATGCTCTCCGTTGCGGCTTTAGCGGCGTTAGCCTATTTTATGAGGTGAGATGTGCCACTCTTCTTTCGAGATTATGCCCTTTGCCAAATATTTGGTGTTTTTAGAAGGACGGATGTGTTCAAATCAACCAGCCAGTGGGCGTTCACTGATGATCCAAATTATAATGTAAAACCACCGGAGTCCGACCCGACTTTTTTTGTGCCTGAAAGCACCTTCTCTTTCATTGTTATATTTCTACCAGTTGGAGTGGTGCGTAGCTTAATAATGAGAAAAACTCGCAACTATTATTCATTATCTTGTATAATTCGACGAATTCGTCGTACAGGTGTTAGTAAAGGAAGGATTCAAATGGGCATTATCCGAGGAACCCACCATGACCCTTCTTGTTTGCGGCTGTGGAATCAATGAATCATTCAGAAGAGTTGTACGGTTTTCTGGTAAAAGACGAGACTTTTCTATACATACACTACGCGATTATAGCTCGGGTAGCACAACTGATTCAATTGCCCTCGAATTTGCTCACGATGCACATATTCACTCTAGGGTGGGATAAATGGCACTTTGTTGATTTGCTAACTGTTATGCGTATTATTAGTATAGTAAAAGTGTTATCTGCCAACGCATAGATTTGTTCTATAACCATGTCTTACAATGTACGACGCCACGACGCCAAGCCTGGAAATTATCGTCATCGTTGAATATGATCATCTTGTGAGTGTTGAAAGGGTGAAAACGATCCAATCAAAGCTCAGCCACTATGGAGGACTTTAAAATGATTTTACAGAAGTCATGAAAATCAAAAGAAATGCATCAGTACGGTTGAGACTAACGCATTTTTTTTTGTAAATCAAAAGTATGAGCTGCACAAACGGCAAAATAAAAGAAAACGATTTTTCACGCTACTTTTGCTCTACAACGATTTTACTATTTATTTGAATTACACCTATAACTTTTTATAAATCTTTTAACTCTATCGTATATTTTTCTTGATTAATAAATATGTAAGTTTCCTTACGCCAAAACACACGGACATTTTCCCCACCCCCAAATCCTGACTAGCCCCTGAGTGTGAAAGTCTCAAAAGATACACTTCGAAAGTCTCTAGTTTTTCCGGTATTTTAGCTAATGTTTCGCTTTCTTGAAGCTCTTAGTATCAGTTCTAACAGTCAAAACATCATCTAGTGAGCGTGTATTCATACTAAAGTTTTGTAAACACGTGAAATGAAAAATCCAAAATTGTCCGAACTGTCCTGTCCCTCATTTTGTACTCGGATATGAAGAGGCTCTTCTCACCAGGCTTTTTGTTGATTCCCCTGTAGTTGTTTACACAGTAGCTTGCACTGCATATGAACGATACGAAACAGGCTAAAAGTTTCCTCGTAACTTGCATAACTTTATCCCAGATGCTGTTACCGGGTATTTAGTCGCGTAGCGTGAAAATTCAGTATAAAAATTTTGTAAAATAAATATGATTTAGTTTAAAGCGTTAAAAGCTTAGGTTGTTATTTCATGGGATTATGCTTAACCTCCGTCTGTGTCGACGGAATTCAACTGATGACAGGGAGGCCAAACCCGTCATTTGTATATTCATGCTTTGGAGAGAAGCCGCCGACTCTCAACTACTTATCGATCAAGGATTGCACAAGTGAGCTAATGCCGACTTGGAAATGTTATTTCTATTTCAGAAATAGATATAGAAGTTTTGAGATTCTTGACCTAAATTGGCTTTTTCACGGTTCACAGAGCCTGACGCTTACTATTTAAGCGACCGTAGTTTTCCGAATAGTAAAGGTGCTTTGGCAGCGTATTGTTTCTTCTTCGTTGGCAGGTAATCCATGCATCAGCACGAATTTTCCTTCTTATGTAAATCTAAACTGTCTTGTTCTACTTAGTTACTTAAAACGCTTGTTGGAATTCCGATCAATTTATACCATCAAACCTTATTTTTTGGTTGGTTTGACGACCCTTGCCGTTTTACCCGCCTTAGGGGATTATGCTGCCACCCTTTGCCATTTGGATGCCGTCATATGGGGACTTGTTATCGGATTAGGCATGAGCATATTCATAGTACGTCATCACAAATCCTCCGTTATATTATTTTTCACAATTTAAATCGATATTGTTTTTTATCGTATTTTTATTATTTTTGTATTTTTGGTTACGCCAGGTGGACCATTTACACTACTTCGAAGAAAGGCGGAAAATAGAAGAACACGACCAGCAGTTCGGTGCTTTAACGGGCAACTATTCTCGGCCAATTTACAATCCACTTGTGAACATTCTGCCACGTATCCAAGCCGTTAATCGAAGTTTGCGCTCTTACAACCATTACAGCACTGCACCGGCGCAATCTTTACCAAAACAAGCGGGCGTTCAACGAAGTAATACCGTGGCCGGCCCTTCTGCCCATTCGCGCGTGAGCACTGTGAGCCGCGAAGGCTTTTATTATTCCCCACGATTGGATTACTTTAATAGCCAGGCGCCCATTAGTTCCAGTAAACCCTATATGGCTTATTGATTTGTTTCAGCGCTTCTCCCTTTTCATTAACGCTCTTGTAACTATAACCTTTGGTTTTGATTTCTGAAATAAAAGCTTTTGAAGCAATAGCTTTGGCCTATAGAGTCACCGGACTGCGCAGGTCTACGTGGTTGCGCTAGTAACGTAGGGCATAACATGTGCCAACCGACTTAAAGGGATTATTTATTATAAAACCAGGCAAGCTCGCTTCTTACATGGGAAAACAGTATTGTGAAGTGGCGTTCAGTGGCTTACAAACATGGGCAACCTATTCTCCAGGTTATGGCAAACGTTATGGGGCCTTAATGGAAAAGAATCTTCCTTGGAACAAAAACAGCCTGTGCAGCCTAAAAAGGCTTATTCGTGGTAATATTGCCTTTTTTACCGTACAGTAGTTTACTGCATTCGTAATGTTCAGGCTGCTGAGAAAAGTGTTCGTGTGTGTTCTATTTGTAGGGATCAACGGGATCGAGAAGACATGAAAAGTTACACGATAGATGGCTGTAAAGCGATTTCTGTTTGCCGATTCCCTGGCACCATCAACGGACAGCAATTCCAAATTGCAAATTGTGAAGGAACTACCATTCTACTGTTAGACATAGTCGATTCTATGATCATAGACGATTGTCGCAATTGCCTTATCGTTGTAGGACCTGTGAAATCCAGGTAATTCTGTGTGAAAACCTTATCTTACGGAGAATTACTCATATCTGTTTTTTGTGACGTACTTTCTAGCGTATATCTAAGGAACTGCACTGATTGTACCGTGTTCGCGGCATGTGGGCAATTAAGGACAAGAGATTGTCGGAAATTAGATTTGATTTTATATTGTCCTACCCAGCCTTGCATTGAATCATCGACCGAACTAAGGTTCGCACCTTTAAAACTGTCTTACATGAATTTCAAAGGTAATCAGTTCTGATGTCAAGAGAGGTAATAAAAAAACTTTTCTCTCATTAATTTTTAGATTATCTTGTTCGCTGTGAGCTGGAGGGTATGCTGAATATGTGGGACCAAATTCACGATTTCACGCCTTCTGAGCACAGCTCCAATTTTACACTCTTTAAGGATTTAGAAACGAGCCATTTTTTGCCCAAAATACCAGAAGAATGCAACGGGTACTACAAAAAGAAAGATTAAACCTTCCTGCACTAATACGCTTTCTTTTGTAGAATTAGTCTGAAATTCGGCGTAGAAAAAGCAATTAGTCCCGCTCCGCTGGGATCGCAGAACAACACAAATGAGATTTTTACTCTGAAAATTTAATAGAGATTTAAATTTATGTGACGTTTTTCCGCTTCGGATATATGGCACTTTAGCCTTGTAATTTCTATTTTTATGACACCTAATACACAACATATTCACCGTTACACTTCTTCTATACTTCAGGTTATGCGGCAGAGCCCATTTTTATCTATCACGAAAGGTCACCCCTTGTTAGTTGTTATCGACTTTTGATACTACCCACGCTATGTTCATTTTTATAGTATTTAGAGATCAATAAATTTGGATTAAACGTAGTTAGACGGCTTGCGCCCACTTACCATAAGGCCTCTATAAGCTGGTTTCCATACAAGCTTTGCTAGAAAATTCATTCTTAATTAGTGGTCGAGGAGGCACAGGCTAGTTGACACATCGGGTAAACCTTAAAAAAAAATCATAACTGACGAACTACAATGTTTTGGAACTGGAAGAAACTAACCACTTAATGGGTAAAACGAAGCCCACATAGAGAAAGTTTTGGCGAAAAGGAATACATTATATGCGAGAAATAAATAAAAACTGAGTCCACTTCAATTTTGCAAGAAACGTGTTCTGTTAATTTCGCTGTGCTGCTCAATATATGTATCTAAGAATGAATTAAAATACCTTTTATATAAATAATAAGTTAGAGAGTAATACTTCTAAATACTTATCACAGATTCAGTGTATTAACTTCGCACGAAGACTAACCGTCGTACACCACATCCACATTATGTACCCAGCATTTCATTTTGTACACTTGGAAGAGCCATTAGTTTTCACGGTCGTTTGGTCTTACTTTTCGTCTTTTTGAAGTCTAATATACCTCTTTTGATATCCAGGACACTAGAACATCTAAAAAAGATTTTTTTAATTAAAGTTTAATTTTTTTTCGCGTGAAGTGAATACCTGAACAGTGAAGAGCAAAAAATTGCTCACACCGCCCTGTCCCTCCTTTATCACCATGATGGTGCTTGTTTTTTTTTTAAATGTTTTGACCAATAGTCCTGTTGTCTAAATACTATAAATAAGTTAACAGTAAGAAGAAAAATACGTTATAATTCTTTAAAGAAAATAACGAAGAAAATATATTGGTAATTTATTGACGGCTTGAAGTATTTTTAAATTTGGCGCTTTTAGCGCCATGATCCAGTGCGGTGCCAATTGAAAACAATGTTTACGTTTTTATCGTTAGTTTGCATTTGGATAGCATAGAACGTAATTTGCTGCTTTCGTAAGTTTTCGGTCTATTAGATATTAGATTTCTTAAAGTTTAACGCTCCATTTCGTTGTTGGATAATTTAGTGAAACATGTCACAAGACCACGCTACCCTTATTACACAGTTTCAAGATGTCACGGGCACTGATGAAGAAAGAGCCAAGTTTTACTTGGAAGCAGCGAACTGGCGGCTAGAAGTATTTTTTTTAACATACGTGTTACATGTAAAATAATTGTTACTTGTTATTAGGTTGCTTTGGGTAGCTTCTTTGAATCTGACGGAGGAGCGGATGCCGGAGTTGATCCCGGTGACGTAGCTATGGTCGAAGAAGAAGAGAATGATTCAGAAGACGAAGTGATTCCAGAGCCAACTGGAGCAGCTACTCGTAGGCAGAAACCAAAGTAAACTATACTACTATATCATATTAAGGCAACGGTACTCATTTTTATTTATTTTACAGCCGGTTTAAGCCGCTGGAGATATCTGACTCCAGCGAAGAAGAATCTGACGAAGGTCAAGCATTTTACGTTGGTGGGTCCGAACGCAGTGGCCAGCAAGTATTAGGCCCACCTAGAAAAGCGAAGAACAAGAATGCAGATGAGCTTGTTAAAGACGTTTTCAAATCTGCCAAAGAACATGGTGCAGTTGTAGTCGATCCTACAATGGCTCCGTCGTCCAAAGGACCGAAAGTGTTTGGTGGAACCGGACATCGCCTAGGTCAAACTTCAGATGACACAGAAGGTATTTATCCTACCCATAAAGCTGTAAGAGCATTTACAGCGCCAAGTAGCGTCAATGGCTAACCTAAAATGTGGAAAATGTAGTTATTCCCGGGAAAAAGGCTCCTCCTAAACCGCAAGAAGTCGTTTTACGCTTATGGAAAACGGGTTTCACTGTAGGCGATGGTCCTTTACGCGATTACAACGAACCTGGCAACCTTCAGTTCATTGCCTCCATTAAGCGAGGGTAAAAAGCACCTTAAAGTTCGCTTTTTATCGTTTATTTATTGATTTTCAACCGTTTGTCTCTTCAGAGAAGTTCCTATGGAGTTGATTAGAGCTGCCCGTGGCCAAGAAGTTCACATAAACTTGGAAGACCACCGTCATGACGAATTCGTTGCACCCAAAACTAACTTCAAAGCATTTGGTGGAGCAGGTCACACTTTGGGAAGGTAAAAAAAAGAGGAAAGAAAGATGTTAGGACAAAACTTCACAGAAAGAAGGGGGAAAAAATAAAAATAAATAATACTAATTGTAACAATAATAGTAATATTTATCGTAGTTTTGCAAATTGATCACAGTACGGTCGACTTCATGTTGTCCGCCTGGTACGAGGGTTGGATGCTATAATTGGATAAGTGCAAAACCGGTTAATCCGAAAAACGTTGTAAAGAAGTTACAGTACGTCATTCAGGTCTTAAAAATGTATTATATGCTGGATATAATTTTATTAAATGTTAATAAATTCCAGTAAAGAATCAGTGCTTTTCGTCACTGTTTAGATCAAAATTCTTATTATACTTCTTGTAAAATTTCTTTACTTTAGCACCTGCATTCCAGCCGTTTACATGTAAGAGGGAGTCTACAGTAATAGCCTAACGATAAATTAAACATGGATAAATAAACAAAAACTAGAACAAAACGGGTTATATTACAAATTAGTAGAATGACAGCGTCGAAATTATATTAAATAAACAGTTACCCGTTGGAAGATAATGTAAAGTATAAGTAGTAGAAACGTATTTATAAGTTAATTGAAAAATGGAGTATATTAAGACAAGGTGACTGAAAATTTTTTTGGTCATCAGGTTATCCTACAATGCTTTTACTCATTTTTTGGACTTTTTTACTAGTCCGGCTCCTAATTTCGTTGGTGCGCCCTCTGCGCCGTCCAAAGCTGCATCCGCGTCAGGGGCTAGCTCCGCCCCTGCCACAGCTACTAGCAGTGAAGCAGCAGCACGTACTCAAGTCCCATTGGATGATTCGAAACCTACCACTCAGATCCAAGTTCGGCTAACGGACGGTTCTCGCCTAGTAGCCAAAATGAATACATCGCATACCGTTGCCGACTTACGGAAATTCATTTCTGGGTGCGTACCTTTCATCTTATCTATAAATTTTGAAGCATTTTTTATGCTCGTAAATTCATTTCACCAAATATTTCTAGACTTTTATTTCTAATAATGGGTATCTTAATTTTGTATATTACAGAGCAAGGCCAGATTTAACTTCACAACCGTTTATGATACTTTCTTCATTTCCTACAAAAGAATTAACGCAAGACAGCCAAACTTTGGAAGAAGCTGGGCTAATGAACGCCACCGTTCTTATGCGTCACAAGTGAAAAAATATCAGCTGGGTAAATTCAGTTAACTAGACCAGCGCACTCTTTTTTTTATTGCAAAAATTCATCGTTGTCTGGCTTACAATGTTCGTGTGGAGGAATAAAAGACAAAACCACTTGTATTTACATTGTGCAGATCATAACTAACATTTCCTTAAGCCAATTTCTCATGCTTCTTGAAGTAGCTCGAAGACTCTTCCAACAACGGCCTGATGCGTTCCAAAGGCATTTTGGAATTATTCGCTTCGCTTGACTGGCAAGGAATACATTTATATACGTGGCCTTTGGTGGAGGGAATCAATTCCACGGCAGTAGATGTATTCCGTGAGAACGTATTAGCCATCGAGAAGAGCGAAATGGGCTTTAGAGCCTGATGTACGGCCTGCGACGCTTGTAGCATTTTTAGGAATCTTTTCGAAGAATTGCAGCAAACTGCGGTAGTACGGAGTGAGATCTTCTTAATAGGGCTTTTGCCCAGTTTTTCCAAGAAAGTCGGAATGTCTTCGGTGTTGAAATCGGGTAACAGGTAATATGACCATGGTAGGAATAGGTTTTTAGACGACACGGCACGAAGCCCGCAATCGTGGACTAAAAGATCGCCTTCTAGCTCAGTGTTCCATGTTGGTAGAAATAGTTTGATTTCTTCCTCCTTAGCAAAGTCTTCTAAGGTTTTAAGTATCTCGGGGTTAAGTCCTCGATGGTACAGAACAAATTTTCGGACGCCGATGGCGTGATGGAATAAAAGGAAGTCGATAACTTCGTCCGATTGCACCAACGCCGCTGGCAGCAGTGTGCAAATACCGGCAGCGAATGGTAAGGGCGTTTGGGGTTTACGCCATTGGATGAAGAGTGCAATGGAGCTAATGGCATCAGAGTAGCGTAGTACTTCGTACTTGTCGTCTAACTGGCACTGCAAGGAGACCATCGTGGGAGTAATTAATTTCTTGAACGTTAATTGGCCGGTGACATTAACCGAACCCATACTTCCGTAGCATTTCAGGCTCTGAAGCGTGGAAAGGTCTTTGAATACAGCTAAGGTATGGACTGAGAAGTCTTCTTCGTCACCGTAGGCTCCGTAAAACTGCATACGGTCTTGGCTGCTTTGCCAGACTTCGAACGGCCGGGTTAAGGGAGGCGTGGCAAAGGTGTCCACGGCTGATGGAGCGCCGAACATGTCCAGTACTTCGAGTACGCTGTACAAATGGTCATATTTGTGCTTGTAGATTACGAAAGCGACGAGGGAGAGGAGGGCTAACACGGCTAAACTTAACTGTTGGTAACGTCGCATTGTTCACGCGTTGGTGTTCGTTGTTTGGGCCAAAGCTCCGCCCATAAGCGGGACTTGAGAAGTGAACTGCGTATCAACCTCGATCTTGGAAATTAAACTTGGAAATAGCGCGAAAAGTTTTAGGAAAGTTTCTCAAAAACGCACAATATTTTTGACAATTATTCGAAAGCTAGTTTTACGAAAAAAAAAACGCAAAGTATAACGGTATTGAAACATTTCCAACTTTTACTTTTACAAGGATAATTATAAAAAGTTAGTTTTTGAATTTTACCAATTTAATTTTAAGAAAAATGCGTTCCCTCCAGTCAAAAGCTTCACATTAAATATCCCTATAGTTTTCAAAATTAATTAGCTGTGTTAGAGATACCGTCTTCGCAGGCTCCCCTTTATTGGTCATAAGAGAGCCTGCTATACCGTGGCTCAATGGGAAGTTTTAAGCATAGGACATGTTCTGAAGACAGCGGGACAGCTATATCACGCCTTTGTAGACTTAATGAAATCGATCCCTTTACCCTCCTAGTCGACAAGCCGAACACATACAGGCATTATGCAACCAGCCTCACGGTGAAAACTACAGCATAGTTCTCAGAAAATTTCGGTTATACCTTGGGTGGTAGGTGTCGCTCGTGAGAGTAAACAAAACTATAAATAATGCAACACAACAGACTTGTTCTGAAACGACTCTCTGCATGAAGACATGATCCTTTTGTTTCTTCACATTCAGAGTGTCACTGTATATTCTTTTCATAAAGGTAAAGCTGTAATCCGCTAAAAAAATCATTTGCGTTTTTTCTTACAATTTTGTCTTGAAACTTTAGTTCTGAATGCTTCTACCCAGGTTGCGCCGCATAGTTAGACACATTTCCCGCTATAAACCCCTCAGTCCTTCGCTCTACTACAGCACAACAATGGCCGAAAGTTCCGTGAAGTACTTAACCCAAGCCGAAGCCATCCAATTAGACGAGGAGCTCTTTAACACATGCCAATTTAGCGTGGATCAGCTCATGGAACTAGCGGGCCTAAGCTGCGCTATCGCCATTGCTAAACAGTACCACACGAAAATGAATCCTCGAGTACTTATCTGTGTCGGTCCGGGGAACAACGGCGGGGATGGCTTAGTTTGTGCTCGTCATTTGAAACTATTTGGCTTCCTACCCAAGATTTTCTATCCCAAACGCACTCACAAGCCTTTGTATCAAAACCTGACCAAGCAGTGTGAAGTTATGCAAATCCCGTTTTTGGACCACTGTCCGCCTTTGGCTCAAGTTTCGTCCACGTACGACGTTGTTGTGGATGCGCTTTTCGGTTTTAGCTTTAAGCCACCTGTACGTAAGGAATTTGCGGAAATTTTGGGGGTTTTGCACCAACTGGAAACGCAAAAGGTGCCTATTTGCTCCATTGATATCCCCAGTGGCTGGGATGTGGAAAATGGCCCACCACAGGAAGAAGGCGTCCCGGCTATTAAACCAGATATGTTGATTTCCTTAACGGCACCGAAACTGTGTGCAAGGTATTTTTATGGGAGGTTTCATTACCTGGGAGGCCGGTTTGTCCCGCCTGAAATGGAACGCAAGCACGAGCTAAATCTACCGCGTTACCCTGGTCAAGACTTGTGTCTGCAGCTTAAGTAGGAAAAAAAAGTTGTATTGTTTTTGGTTATTTGTATCTAATTTGGGAACTAAATTTATGTCGTTTCATGAAAAATACGTCTTCTCGATACAGCAACAGAGCACAAGCTGTTATTACTACTGCTAGATTGCACGAAGAGAAATAAAAGCCGTTGATTTCTGCAAAACTTGCATTATAACTTCAGGAAATTTTTCGTAACTTTTTTATAAGACAAGAATGGCACGTGCAATGTCCAACAATGTAAAGATGAAGACAATCCAAGAATGCAATGGCTAGGAAAGGGGGGGGGGGGAGGAAAAACTTTTGATTAAATTCTAAATCTGATGGAAATCAAAAGGGGCACCCAGGCCCCACAGTAAGACTTGCTTGAGACGTTTTACGTCTACTCGATCGACTAAAATGACATTAGGCTTTTGCTTCATTTTGCTCCCGTAATCAACGACCATTTGACCACGGGTGAATTTGCCTTGCAGTTCTACCATGGCGTAATGTGTGGAGCTTTCCGTAATGAGAACAGGGTCTATTACCCCAGCTGCTGCAACTTGGTCACAGCAAACCCATGTTTTAAAACGGAGCTCGCGAGCTGCACTACGTTTGCTTTCGATTAGATTGATCAGTTCCGCTTCCGGTGTTCCGAGTTTTCCAAGTTCATTTTTACGCCAATCCTATACATATATATATATATTTTTGTTAAAGAATTGGATCACTTTGTATACACTATCACTTTGCATCCATACAACATAGAAAGATTTTTTTTTTTTAAAAAAAAGACGCATATCGTACCCACGAAATTTCCACACGTCGTAAGCAAAGCTCCCATGCAGTGACGAATGTCTTACAGGCCACATTTTTTAGTACGATATATGCTGCTTCAGGATCGCAATGGAAGTTGAATTCTGCCGAAACGGTAATATTGCCCACTCCTGCAATAATCTTAGATTAACTATTAATTCACAGCCTTTCCAATTATCTCAAATTAAATAGACCTACAGTAGAATACGTTATAACGAACTCGGAATATGCAAGTTGTTCAGTGTATGGGATATCGCTATCGGATTTTTTTTTTACATTTACCATAACTCGAGACCTTACGACCCGTCTATTACAACCAATATTTCATTACAAAGGCTTCGTTCGAACAAGTTTTATAGTGATTTAGGAGCACACAAGCTTCCTATTTTTCGAGAAATAAATTAACAAAAAGATAAACCCTCCGTCCGAATTATACCTGCTTGGCAACACCTGCTTAAGTTTCATTCGAAGAATTGCCTCGTTTTCGCACACTATTGGAAATCTTTAATAACTTGAAAGAGTACTTGATCCTTTTTTATACAACTTTTAAAAGGGTGACGTCGAAATATAATTTTAGGCGACTTGAGTGCCAATAGGCGTACCTTCCGTGTTACCACCCATGATATGGAGCTCCTTGATATTTTTGCTAAAATTCGGGTCCATTCGCATCGCCATTGCAACGTTAGTTAAAGGTCCAACGGCAATTAAAGTAATTTCTCCTACAAAACAAATTTTTTTTTCTCGTTTGCTTATATCTACGAAGAAATTTATTAAATACCCGGGTTTCCGTTGACTAGCGTGACGAGACCATTGACAGCATGCTCCTTTTGCAATAATTGTAAATCGGGTTCGATTTCGAAAGTAGTGTCACCAAATCCGTCCCAACCATGGGTCGGGTCAACGTGAACGTAGGGTTCGACTAAAGAAGTATGTGCACCCTTATAAACAGGTATATCCTGTAAAGGGGTAAAAGATCGGATTACACAGTGATTTTTCGATCATCAGACAACTGTTAAAACAACTTAATATAACAACAACTGTTAAAATAAGAAAGCTGCATTGGGAACTTTTGTTCATTACCGACTATCATCATCACACCTTAGTTTAGTTAATTTCGATACCAAGAATTTAAGCAAATTAAACATGAATGTAGGAGACTAGTGTATAGGCTCTACGTCTGTTAAATTTAACAGTAAAACGAAAACATACACGGTAATCCCATATGTAACAGACTTGTACCTAGCTTATCTCTTACAACCAGGTTTCACTGTGACTTCATCTTAATATTTTAGTTTGATATTTTTGTTTTGTTTATTCACTCTTCGCATTAATCGAATATTCTGAAAATCATGTAAGCGAATTAATCCCTAGAAGAGAACATTCTATGTATTTTATGCCTTGTTCACATTCGACTTTTATCATGTATGACAGTTATAGCCTATAGGTGCAAAAGCACGTAGTGTGAGCTGGGATTTAGCAAAGATGTTTTTATTTACCTCGGACATTTTGACAAGATGAAGGATTCGATAAATGTTCCTGACCACATTGTCCACTCCAGTGTTGCCTTGTACTGCCGTAATGGCCACAAGTTCAATGATTTTTTCACGATGGGCCCTTAAAAGCATAAACAATGCCACAGCGTCATCTAAACCTACATCTGTGTCGAAAATAATCTTTTTGGGTGCCATTGGCCTGGTTAGCTCGCTCACAAAACCTCAACTGCCCGAAACTCTAGCCCGAGGTTCGCAGACTGGAATACTGAGTTTCAATTTCAAACCCTTTCACTACCTTATCTTTCCTTTCTCTGTTTATTCCTTCCCTTTTCACGATACCCACGAATTCGAGTAAGCGTGACAAAGTTTAAGCAATGGTTTCGCAAAGCGCGTTGTACTATTTTAGCAGTCATTTCAAATTTAAACGTAACAATTTGCACTATAATATGATTCACCGGGTTTCGAATTAACTCGCACGAAACGAAGAAGTTACAAAACATTCAAAAATAGGATACAGTAACTTATGGGAATATTAGATCGAAATTTTGACTTGGTCGGGGGCGGAGAATTTGCTTTGTCATGCAACCTCTTGATTCACTAAAAAGCATTCAACTCATACCCCATAAAATTGTTGCCTTCAGTAATTCTACATTAACTTGCTCTACGATGATCACATTCGGTTTCAGCTTTAAGTGGTTGCCGTAGTCGACCACCATTTGACCGCGCGTGTATTTGCCATGCAGCTCGACTGTAGCACGGTAAGTGGACGTTTTGGTCATTGTTTGAGGCTCTAAAGCCGCTACTACCGTCAATTGGTCGCAAATCATCCACGTGGCGAAAAACGGTACCATTAGCTTCCGGGCTTCGATCTTATTGAGGAGCTTTACCTGCGGCGAATCCACGGCCCCCAACACCTTATTACGCCAGTCCTAAAAGCCAAACAATCAGCAATATTACTTTCGTTGTCTTCAGGCTTTCTAGTCGCTAAATTACTTACCAATTCAACTGGAGCACGTTTTAAACAAAGCTCCCATGTTATCATATACGTAGGACAAACTACGTTGTCCAATACAATATGAGCAGCCTCAGGATCGGTGTAGAAATTAAATTCAGCCGATATGGTAATGTTTCCCAAACCTGGAATTTTAAGCTGAGATTTTAGATCAATGTTACGACGTATAATGTAGGTGAAAATATGTGTTTGGAAATGTAGACCAAGCAGCGTAAATTAGCGGAGACTTTTAGCAGAGGAGAGGTCAATTGTATTGACGCTTGTTACAAAAGTCGTAGCTTGTGAATAACAAATGCTCGAAGAGGGTAAAAAAAGCAGATTTACAACAAATATGGCGGTTTAATCATCCGAAAAAGCTTGGATTAAAAGGATCGAAGATACATTTACTAAGTTAGTAAATCACTTCGATTACTTATTACCATATTACTTCCTGCATGATGCACTACAGTATACTCCTTCTTATCCCTCAGGGAAAGGAATAAGAGAAACACCGGCTTAGAGAAAAACCGGTTTATTCGAGAACCTTAGGAAATAGCGGTACATAAATAAGTGCTTAAAAACACATTCACACTGCGTTTACGGATTTATTAGGCTTTAATTAATTTCTGTACAAAACACAAACGTAACTTCATTATTTAAAAAATAAACTCGTATTAAGCTCGAAATTCACGCCGATTTGTCATAATCGCAAGATTATTTTTTTTTATAATCGTGTTCTGTTAAACCCATAAACGGTTAAACCGTGTACGGCTTGCAACAATTTATGTGTAATGTCTTACCTTCAGTGTTGCCTCCCATAATGAAAACTTCAGCCAAATTGGTGGCAAACTTTTCGTCCATTTTCATTGCCGTGGCAATGTTTGTGAGCGGCCCGAGAGCAATTAAAGTAATTTCCTTCGGATTTGCTGCTATCAAACGTGTTAAGGCAGAAACAGCATGTTCGGATTTCAGTAGCGACAAATCAGGTTGGCGTTCAAAAATGGCGTCACCAAATCCGTCCCAACCATGAAATTGCTCCTTGTTGTCGTGCGGTATTACCAGCGACGTACTTGCACCTCGGTAAACGGGAATCTATTCAAAACCGTAATTAACAACAAATAAGTTCTGATTTAATAAAAACGAAATTCAGCTCGTAAAATTTGTCGAAAATTATTTTTAATAACTTGTAATTAAACAACTTTGCTCAAAAAAATTTTGAAATTTTGAAATTTTGCTCAAAAGTAACAAATTTTTAACAGCTTACATTTCTACAACAATGAATCTCAAACTCCTCTCGAACGACTCGAGTGGAAGCTTTCGTGTCTGTTGTGTACGTAATACTAAAATACGTAATACTAGTCTACTAATGTACGTAACGAAAACAGAATTAATATGGAAAATCAAGGTTACGAAGTAAAATTAAAACGTTTACCTTGTGTTGCATTTGCATAATTTCCAAGCAAATGAAGATGTTACGGACGACATTGTCAATGAGCGTATTGCCATGGACGGCAGTGATGGCCACAATTTCCACTCGCTCTTCTTGGTGAGCCTTCAAAAGCATGAACAGACCTACAGCGTCGTCCAGACCCACATCCGTGTCTAAAATCACTTTCTTTAGTGCCGCCATGGTTGTTACAGTTAACGAGAGCCAACGACAAGCTTCCTCGGTGAATTGAAGTTCTGCTGTGATTGAGCGCTGGCTCGAACCTGTGGTAATAATGAAAACTCGGCCCTGACTTTGCAAATGAAGCAAGAGACCGTACGAGTTTTCAATAAACTCGGTAGTTTTATCTGAGGCATGGGCAGACGTAACTTGTTTTCGAGCCTGTCGCTATCACGTACAGCGTCAAGGGCGAATTCTAAAAATTTTATGAGCTGACGTGCTGTAAAACGAAGTCACACGTGTTCGTTATAACGTGGTTTCGGTTTGAACTTAAATAGTTCAAGGAACTAGTTTTTTCGGTAATCCATTACGCACTTGTCAGATTTTTTTATTTACTTTCTTTAAGGTGAAGTATTTTTTTTTTATTCTGAAGCCAAAATAATTATTAATTTTGTTTGTTGTTAAGTAAGTCGTGTTACTTCGTTTTATTTCGCTAAAGGTGACCCCGTACGGTAAAAAGCTGTAATTTTTGCAAATGCAAATTTCGGGTAACGTTGAATAATTACTCTTGGCAGGTTTACAAATCAAGGCCATTTAACGGAATGACGGGCAACATTGGAAAAAAGCGGTCCTTGTTTTGCGGTTTAAGCTTTATGTGAAGGAATTTCTTCGGTATAGAATTTGCTTCTTGTTTTGTTTCCCTGCAATTCCTACGAGCTGAGTTCAACGTGCACTTGGGAGCAATAGCCTATAACCTGCGAGACTAATAGCAAAGCATCTGTACTTGAATCATCGAAGTAAAACATCATACCGTAGTTTATGACAGACTGTTGGCTATAGTTGAAGGATAGCAAAGTCCTGATATATATAAATGTGTAGATAAAGCGTCTAATATAATTAATTTCGAGTATAAATTAATTGATAAAAACTGAAACATGAGACAACTTGACCCGAACTGTATTATGTCAATACGTATTTAGGTACATTTTTCGGTAGCAAAGTTCTTTGAAACGTTCAACTTCAATGCGGTCCACTAAGGTGACATTCGGCTACAGTTTGAGTAAACTCTGGTAGTCGATCACAATTTGCCCTCTAACGAGTTTCCCGCCCAGCTCCATCACAGCGTTATGACTCAAAGTTTGAGTCTCGAACTTTCGATGATTATGGACGGATCCAGAGCAACAGCGGTAGCAGTCGGGTCTCAAAAAATTCAATTCGGGTAGAAATGCATTTCGGATGCAAAGTGCTTCTGTTCGATGCAATTTAGGAGTTCAACTTCTGATGTTCACAGTTTTTCGAAATCGTTCAACCAACAATCCTAAATGTAGGCTCTTAGATACAGCTGCTTTGGAATAATCGGAATAAAAATAGTTAAGCTTATGATGTGAGATTATCAATCTTCGTATCAAGATGCTTTCGTATTCTTTAATTTAAAAGTTTAAGGATCTTGAAAAATGTGAACGTGTGACATATGGAAACTTATGCGAAATTTCTAATATGAAAACTTTGAAACTAATCAGAGTTCAGTCAGTAGTTAACCATGAAAAGTCTTTGTAGCGAAACCCCCATGCTATCAGATTCAGTACTGTTTAAAAAAAAAAAGAAAAAAAAAACTATGGGAAAAGAGGTACAATGCGAACGGCTGGGACCTTACACTAGACAAAGTTGTCCTAGCTCACTGCCTCACAGATAAGCTTCTTAGCCAATTACCAGAGGGGAGGAGCTCACTATTGCGAATTCTAACAGTGAAAAGAAAGGCTAAATGCCGTTTGAACTCCTTGTCCCCATAGTTTTTTTATTAACAATACTGTACGTGGTACAGCATAAAGTACGCAAAACGGTACTAGCCGCTTCTGCGTCGAAATGAAAGTTGAACTGAGCCAAAGGCGTCATGTTGCCTACTCCTAAGTTACCAAAAAAATGTAGTAACGTGAAACAAAATTTCATACTCACACTGGTTTTGTTGCGGAGTTATCCTTTGTTACCTTCAAGGTTACCGCCTATGATGCGCTGTACTGAGAAAAAAAATAAAGTTTACATAACAAGCCGCTGAGGTCTAATCATGCCTGTCGAGGCCATTAGGCGTGGTAGGAGCTTCCAACAAATCGCTTTCGAAGTGACAGGCAATTCTCCTTCATTTCATGTACAGTATTTATTTAAACTATATTATTTTAAATTTTACGGCCTTTTACCTTGTATCCGACTGGTTCAAACCCAACAACACGTAATCCAGGATAATAAGCCTCTAAAGGTTCCATTAGACTTCTATGGTTTGCTATGTAAACTATTTTTTTTTTTGCTCAGTACAGTACATTTCCTATATATTTTGGGCAAAATTGGGGTCCATTCGCATTGTGAGAGCAATAGTTAGTTAAAGGCCCAACTGTGATTATAGTTTCATTTTTTTTACCTTGCATTTAAATAAATAGTAATTATTTTTGTAAATTTTTATTATGGTGAGTTATGCAATGAAAGGTGTGTTTAAGTGTATATCAGGATTTACGTTGAAGATTAGCATTAGCGCATTAACTGCGTGTTCATTTTCAAGTAAGGACAAGTCAAGTTCTTTTACGTGGGCAAGATTCCAAAGCCGTCAAAATCATGCCAGGGATCCACACTAAGCGGATCAATGTTCACTTACGCTTCTACTAAATGACACATGTACTCCTTTGTACACTGGAATCTCCTGCTTGACAAGTTATGAATTAGTGGCAATTATAGTGAATTCGTAATAAGTTCCGCAGTGAGAACTTACTTCGGACATATTGACGAGATCAAGTAATCGGAATATATTAGTAACCGGAATGTATTAGTAATTGGAATGTATATCGAAATATATTTGCTTGTACTCACCCATAATTAACGAAACACAAGTTTAAGTGTAATGGTGTTCAGATAGGCTAGGATATTATAAACACACTTCTCATTAATATTTTTACGCCTACGTTTTATAACCTTTAAGGAGCTCATTTGTTTTTCTTCTAGAGGAAAAGGCGTTCTGTACCAAATTTCCTTTGCCCGTCTGAGTTTTCTACACAGAACTCGAGAGATCCTTTATATGAACGGCTGTCGAGCCAGGCGTTAATAAGGAGGTAGCTTTTGCAGCTCACGAGGAACGTCTAAGTAATGGAATAGCCAAGTTCTGGCTATGTTCTACGGAAAACATAATGTCAATCCCTTTATCCTTGCTACACTAGCACTACACCCTTTTAACATATGCAACGTTCATCATGACTGCATATTCCTAAACAAACAGCTTTTAGAATCTATGGGATCCGATAATCTGCTCCTAGAATTTTAAAAACTGGTTTCAGAACATATCATCCGTATCGTTCTTTTGAAAAAATAGGCTTGTTAACTAAAACTCAGAAATTGGATTAACTCATCTTCAGAATTCTTCCAACGATCGTAGAGGAGGGTAGGAACAACTGTAGCGTTACGTGAAAGTTAAGAAAATCATAATTTTCGAACGAAAGATTGCTTGTGCCTGTAAAGATTCACAGTCATTTCACATACCGTTAAGCAACATTAAACAAAGTTGCATGTGGAACAGTCGAGAATTAATTGAACATGTTAAAATCATATACGGCAGTTGATCTTCAGGACATGTTTAATATACTTTTTTATGATAGGCTGCATGCAAGTCAACTCAGATTTTAGATTACTTTTAATTCATTTTAATTATTAGTCTAATTACAATTTTTATTTTTTTAACTGTCAGATATTAAAGTTCAGAAAATTTGTTGACCTTTGTTTTAGTATTATCGTTTATTTACTTTTTGCATATGAAGATTGCGTGTCAGGTATATTCACGCGTTAAAAATAAATAGTTTTACATTATTCAGTGGCAGTGAGCTATTTATTGCAATGCGACGACAAAATTTGCATACATATCCACTGGTTGTAGGTTGCGTTCAATGACCTAGAGTGCTGCTTTTTGTATTTTTCTACATTTGTTCTATTCGAAGCATGTTTTCATAAAGCTCATTTCGTAAAGCAAAGCATTAAGAGTAGACAATAGCATTCAAAGATGCACGAGCAGGCCCGTAGCCAGGATTTTGGTTCGGGGGGTGGGGTGGGGGGTCAATATGCAATTTTATTGGACACTTCGGTTTCACCTATGTTCCCCATTATCAAATCAAAATTTCGGGGGAGGGGGAGGGGGTGTTAACTCCCTAACCCCCCTGGCTACGGGCCTGTACACGAGTAAGAGGACAAATTCTTTTACGTAACGGGAGAATTACCAGAGATTGGGTTTAATTATCGCAGCTGTAAGTTGAGCACTATCAGGTAGTTTATGACATACCGTGAAGCATTTTGTCTTTAAGCAGCTTGACATTGACTTCATCAACAAGAATAACATTCGGTTTGAGTTTCGTTTTATTCGCATAATCAACTACCATTTGCCCTCGGGTGTGCTTTCCATTCAATTCAATGGATGCGTAGTACGCAGAAGTTTTGGTAATAAGCTTCGGATCCAATGCTGCCGCTACCGCCACCTGGTCACACACTATCCACGTGGGCGAGACTGGTACCATGAGCCGCCTGGCTTCTATTTTGTTGAGCAATTCCACTTGCGGTGACTCAACAGCTCCTAATACGCTCTTACGCCAATCCTTTTAGTAGAAGCCATTAATTTTAACTGTCTCTATGCAATATTTTGCGGTTTACCCATTCCACTGGAATGCGGTTTAGACACAGCTCCCATGTTACCACATAAGTTGGCCGTGCTACGTTTTCTAGTACGACGTGAGCAGCTTCCGGATCAACAAAGAAGTTGAACTCAGCTGACATTGTAATATTCCCAATTCCTTCACAGACAAACACACACACACACACACAAAAATTAATAATAAAAAACACCACAACTCAAACGAAAGTCAAATAAAATTTAGTAATTTTAAATTGAAAGTCGTCGTACATTGATGTGAACAGTTCGACGTATATTATCGGGAATTCTTTACTATTGCAAAATTAAATTACCTTGTGTATTGCCCCCCATGATAAAAACAGAAGCCAAGTTCTTCGCAAAGTCTTCATCCATTCGGATAGCCATGGCAACGTTGGTTAAAGCACCTACGGCAATGAGCGTGATTTCTTTGGGATTTTCACGGACCAATCGAATGAGGGCGTTGACAGCGTGCTCATCTTCTAACGCAGAGATATCGGGTTCTTCCTCGAAAACGATGTCACCGAAGCCATCCCAGCCATGAAATTGTTCAGAATGATCGTAAGGCACTATTAGCGATTTCGATGAGCCTCTGAACACAGGAATCTGTTGAAATTTCAATGTAAAAATTCACAATTCAGCAAGAAACTCTGATGATTAAAAATGTACCTCGTTTTGCAAATTCATGGCTTCCAAGCAGACAAAAATGTTACGAACGACATTGTCAACTCTGGCGTTACCTTGCACGGCAGTAATGGCCAAAATTTCTACTTGATTATCTTGATGCGCTTTTAGAAGCATAAAAAGTCCCACTGCATCGTCGAGTCCTACGTCAGTATCAATAATCACTTTCTTTAGGGGCATTTTCTAGGGAAAAAGAGAGTTTTATAAGTTTGTTCAGTGTTCCACGTAGGAAGGACGGCAACTGACTCTCGAAATAGGAAATACAGAATTGAAGTTAGGTTGCCTGGAAATGCGAGCGGAAGAGAAAACATGAGAGCGAACGAAATGAAAAACTTGGAATGCAAGAAAGTGAAACACAGACAAACCGCGTGTATGGTCAGATAGCGTGTATAATCGTAGTAACGAGAAGAAAATAGAAGCTTCTTTAATTTTTTCACTCCTTTTCCTTTCGTGGTCAAAGGAATTTAATAAACAACTAGCCAGTCAATGAATTGACCGTATATAATTGACTAAAATGAAGATAAGAATATACATTTTCAGAACTTATTATAACTAAAATCTAAAATATGAAGTAGGTACATGCATGAAATATAAATCCATTAAACATAAAAAAGTGTATAAGTAATATAAATAAAAGTAATTAAAAATGAGTCGAATAACAAAATTAACCGAATAATTTAGCGACGTTAATACAAAAAACCTTCGTAGTTTTAAGCTAGAAACTGAAGTAGTAAAGAAAAAGTAAAACATTCTGTCTCTTTGAAAGAGATATATTTATTGCACGTTAAGAACTACAACAAATAACACACACTGTTTCAATTTTTATGGTTGTCAAGCTTAATATCTATGGTCTGGGATCCCACACCCCACAGTAAAAGCTTTTTAAGTCGCTCGACATCAATTCGGTCCACTATAACAACATTGGGTTTCTGTTTTAATATACTGCCGTAATCGACCACCATTTGCCCGCGGGTAAATTTCCCCTGCAGTTCCACCATTGCGTAATGCGTGGAGGACTCGGTAACGACAGTCGGGTCAATAGCGGCAGCAGCAGCAATCTGATCACAAACCACCCACGTTGGGAATATCGGCTGAATTTCCAAGTCCCGCGTTTCAATGAGATTTAATAGCTTCGTTTCCGGCGTATCCAGTTTCCCCATTTCGTTCAAACGCCATTCCTAACAAGGAATTTTTAATTCCTCAGCAAAATTAATTTCGTGTAACATTGTAGGATATATATGTTTACCCAAGATATTTCTGCACGTTTATAACAAAGTTCCCATGCTACAATGTAAGTTTTGCACGCAATTGTTCGAAGAACGATATGAGCAGCTTCAGGATCGCAGTGGAAGTTGAATTCCGCAGAAACGGTTATATTGCCGACCCCTAAGTAAAGCCTTAAGATAGTACCAATAGGTGTCAATACTTTCAGTTTGGAACGCTACCTTCCGTGTTGCCACCCATGATGTACAGTTCTTTCATATTTTGTGAAAAATTTGAATCCATTCGCATAGCCATGGCAATGTTTGTTAAAGGTCCAACAGCAATAACAGTTATCTCACCTTGAAAAACGATAAAATATCGAAACATTGTTCCAATTCATTAGCAAAACATGTCAAACCACTTATAACTGTGTAAAATAAACGAGTACTACACAGTTGCAAAATGTTACACATCTGTATTCGTTTATTTTAAATGCAGGCCACGTTTAAAAGTATTTTTTCTACATTTTACTGCCTAGAGGCTATTTGTCAGAAATGCTATAGCCTGTAAGTTGAAATAAGTTAGTCGTGGTTAGCTTAGTCTGGTTTAGTAGTTTCTTTTCGTTTTTTCATTGTTAAAAGGACTCGTCCAGCTAATAACTAAGCAGCGCTCAATGGCGTGAGCGAGGCAAGCTAGCACAATAGCGCCAGTTTTTTTATTTTTATTCTTATTTTACCTGGATTTTCATTGACTATTCGTACCAATGCGTTGACAGCATGTTCTTTTTGTAGTAAAGTCAAATCTGGTTCGGTTTCGTGGCTAACATCCCCAAATCCATCCCAGCCATGGAAAGGCTCTAAATGGACATACGGTTCTACTACGGCGGCGTGCGCTCCTTTATAGACAGGAATGTCCTATTTGACCTTGAAGTTAGTATATTGTCTTTGCTTACGTAATAAGAAAAAGTGATGGTTACTTTTGCCATGTTGACGACATCAAGGGTTCGGAAGATGTTAGTAACCACATTATCCACCCCGGTGTTCCCTTGCACGGCAGTGATAGCTACAAGGTTGACGAGTTGCTCGCGGTGGGCTCGTAAGAGCATAAATAGGGCTACTGCATCGTCCAAGCCGACGTCCGTGTCGAAAATAACTTTTTTCGGAGCCATATTTGGCAGTTGTATAGGTCTAAGGTAGGAGTGTGTAGACTTGCCGATGCGCAAAGCCACGGAGAACTGAAGACACGAGGCGTAGCAGAGGCTGGACTAGGAATGTGGACCTTGAGGTTTCCTTATCGACATTTGTATACTGTACTGCATGGCTGAGCCGTTTACTCTGTTGTATTAGGTATAAGCCTTATCGGAATCTACCGTTTTACTAAGGCTTCACCAGGATACCAACTTTTTAAGTTATGGACTATAAGGGGATTTACTATCGACTATGTATTAAACTGCATACGCACACGTGAAAGCCGTGTGAAACTAACTAAAATAACATGCTGCAAATGTTTCACTGTCCAAGACGCTAAGGTAATGTAGAATTGTATTAATCAAAACCTTCTGTAAACTGTATAGTATTCAGTGTGTCCGTTGGAAAGAAGTGTGGACAGTTGCGATGCAGAGCGCTTTTAACAAAAGTTATAATTAAAACAAAATAATCGGCATTGAATGAAAATGCACTGAACCCAATTTCAGTATATTCCATCGAAAAATGGGAATAATTTAACTGTTAGTTGCAAGTGTTTATGTATTGCAGAAATGTACAAAAATTATTTATCCATTATAAATATCCATGTTTATGTCGTGTATTTTAATAAGTGTTAATACCATGGTTTATTTATTACATTTTTCTTTGCACAGAAATTGAACACCTCCAGTAAATAAGGAATCGTTTCGAATTTCGACTTACTGTAGCATTCCGTCGCAAAAGTGTGGAAGAAATTTTCAAGAGACCGATTTAAGTGACGTATTTCTCGCCGAATAGTTTATTAATCAAACATTACAAAATTAGCGGCTAAGAATAGTTTTAAGTTCACAAGTTATGCATACATCAAAACATAAATACAGACACAAAAAATGGCAGTCATATGCAGCAAAATTAGAGAAAAATAGCCGTGAGTTCTTTGTGGAAGTAGAATCGTGAATTAGGATAAAAGCTCCTATCCTTAAGCTTGAGCCTGCCCCTGAGCTTGGGCTTGTCCTTGTGCTTGGGCTTGTCCTTGTGCTTGGGCTTGTCCTTGTGCCTGGGCTTGTCCTTGTGCCTGGGCTTGTCCTTGTGCCTGGGCTTGTCCTTGCGCCTGGGCTTGTCCTTGTGCCTGGGCTTGTCCTTGCGCCTGGGCTTGAGCCGCTTCTGTGCAAGGTACGCAAGGTTTCTCCGCTTCAGACTATAGAAAGTACATTTTTACGTAAATTTCGCGTAGAAGTTTTATACACAAATATTAAGGGTGAGAAAATTACCTGAGCTTGAGTCTGTGCTTGGGCCTGAGCTTGAGCTTGGGCTTGAGCTTGGGCCTGAGCTTGGGCCTGAGCTTGGGCCTGAGCTTGAGCTTGGGCCTGAGCTTGAGCTTGGGCCTGAGCTTGAGCTTGGGCCTGAGCTTGAGCTTGGGCCTGAGCTTGAGCTTGGGCCTGAGCTTGGGCTTGAGCTTGAGCCTGGGCAGCGCAAGGTTTAGTGCATGGGCATGTGTAGCACTTGTAGACAGCTCGGTAGCGGAGTCTGTAGCGACGGACGTAGCATTGGCGCTTGCATGGTTTGTTTTCTACTTGGGTTTGTGCTTGAGCCTGGGCCTGAGCTTGAGCTTGAGCCTGGGCCTGAGCTTGAGCTTGAGCCTGGGCCTGAGCTTGAGCTTGAGCCTGGGCCTGAGCCTGGGCCTGAGCTTGAGCCTGGGCCTGAGCTTGAGCCTGGGCCTGAGCTTGAGCCTGGGCCTGAGCTTGAGCCTGGGCCTGAGCTTGAGCTTGAGCCTGGGCCTGAGCTTGAGCCTGAGCTTGGGCCTGGGCCTGGGCCTGGGCCTGAGCTTGTTCTTCGCAAGGTTTACAAGGTTTTTCTTGAGCCTACAAGAGTAAATCGTATTTGATAAAAAATAATATATCGTTTCATTGCAGATTCTTTTTCAAAATAACGATAGATCTATGTGTCAAGAATGTTGAGTCAAGCACCATCTCCACTCTAACCCATAAACCATGTTGTCACACTCATACTAACCCCTATCCCCCACACTGTGACAGTCATGAATAATGTTAAAAAAACAAATCGAATTTAGTTTATTTAAACGCTAGTCATCCTCATTCTTTGTTATTCCTGCCACCCTTCTCTCATGAAATTTCCCAACCGACCACTAAATATTTCCGAAGGATAGAAATCAAGATTCAAATTATTCTCAACTGACGAAAATAACTATACACATTTGCTATGATTTTTCGCGGCCATGAAAATGAAGCAAACTGGAATTTCATTAATGTAACCATCAATAGGCTGTGTTCGCGATGGTTTCCAAATAAAAAATGAGAAGTAAAAAGTCAGATTTACGTTACCTGAACTTGAGTCTGGACCTGAGTTTGGGCTTGGACACCGGCACGTTGAGCTTGAGCCTGAGCCTGAGCTTGAGCCTGGGCTTGACCTTGGACTTTGCAAGGGGTTTCGCAAGGCTCTTCGATAAGTTCGTAGTAGACTTCGTAGTATGGTTCGTAGGTAGTCTCACAGTATTTTTTGTATTCAGTTTCGTAACAAGATTGTCCTTGGGCTTGAGTCTGCGCTTGAGCCTGGGCCTGGGATTGAGCCTGCGCTTCGTATTCCGGATAGTAAGCGCCCTCATCGTCAGGGTAGTACGCGCCCTCATCGTCAGGATAGTACGCGCCTTCCGCTTGAGCTTGGGCCTGGGCTTGGGCCTGAGCCTGCCCTTGGTTTCCGCATTCGCAAAGGGATTTCTCCTCACTTGCTCGATATCCGTAAACGAATGGAAAATCGACCGATTCGATAGAGTCCTAAAACAATATTTCAAATAAAGAGTTCTTTCTCTTTTAATGAAATGAATAAAACTTACTAATAGTACAGGAAGCGACAGACCACTTCCAATGTAAGCCAGCACGGTTACGGTAACCAAAGCTTTGGAGAACATCTTGGCGGATACTGCTACTCGACAGCTGATCTTGCTCTACCAAGACTCAAGGATCAAGCTGGAATGATGTTCGGTAACAGAGATACGAACTTTATATGCCGCGGAGCTACAGGTAAGACACCGGCAACCTTTGACCACCTTGTTACCCTTTGCTCTTGACCCACAAGTCAGACATGGGTGACCTGAGGTGAGCTTCTCTTGAAGATTTATTAAGAAATCAGAAAAGACTTCCCAGAAAGCTCTTAAAGACTTGTCGCTCTCTTTCAAGGTCGTTAGGAGATTCTACTTTGGCTTCCGTATTTCATAAGGTGAGCTATTGTTTGTCAAAGCAGCATGAGAGAAGAGCTTGTCTTATTTCCAGGAATGCAGCATGAAGGTTAATGCAGTCATTCTTATCACAATAGTGCTGGGCAAGACATTAGTGAAGCTATGCGTAGACATCCGCAATGGTAACATTCACTGTTGTCGATGGTCAAATTCATAATATCTCACGGTTTTCTAGAAACATTTTTTACACAAATCTTGTGCAAAATGGTAACTCGCAGACCTACAATACAAATTCATTGGTAATTCATTGGATAATTAATATGTTAAATGTTATCAAAGTTATGTATTAAATTATTATTAACGGTATGTAGTAAAATTACTACATAAACTATGCTTTCTCAGTAAGGCAAACCAAGACGTTACTGGCAGAATGTGCACAAGTTTTCCTTTTTATATTAAATGAATTTATTTTCCTTCAGAAATATTTGAATAACTCGGGACACTGCAACAAATCTGTTTTATCCAGTAGTTGTAAAGAGCAAGTCATAATGAGATTGTAATATAATTACTAATACTAATGTTTTTTTTATTGTTGTTTCACTAAATGTCACACCCCCAAGTTCAGGTCGGCCTATCATCATTTATTAAAACGTTTAATATAGTAGAATTTCATTATAATGAACGCCATTTCTGCGAGTTGCCGGCTACAATGAATAAATTTGAAGTCTCGAGTAATTTAAATGCAGTAAAAACACAGTCGAAGCAAATGTTCACTGTAGTTTCAGATTTTTTAAAAAAGAACGCCGCTGGTGTAACGAACTTTGGGTATAGCGAGTAAGTCTTTGGCGTCCTGGAAGTTTCGTAAAAACGATATTTTACTTTGTGCCGATTTGCTCTTAACGCAGAATAGTCCCTTTTCGAAAATAAATATTAAAAAGCGACGCAACTTTTTCTTCCATGTTATTTTCTAGCACTTTTAATGTTACTCACACATATAATGTATGACGACTGTAAAGCAGATTGGATTGTTTCTGAAATCAAAGTTGCCTTCCTCTAACGAGTCGTTATGGAATTAGGATTGCTTTGCCTCAAAAAATATGGTTTATTTACCATTACAAGGTGTTTATTATAGCACAGTGGAATGTCACTATATAAAACCCCTTTTAGAACGACTTGCCGGTAACAATCAACGATTTAAGGTAAAGGATAGCGCTTTATATAACAAACTTTTGATATACCGAGCAGTTTGTTCTGACTCTGGAAGGTTCACTATAGCGGTACTCTAAAGTATAACGCGTCATATGCAGTAATAGTGCTTATGTATGATCTCGGCTATTCGTACCTGTAATACCTATAACCCTTGGCTTTGTTCCGTATCGTAAGCCGCCTCGCAGGATGTAGACTATTATATTTTGTGTTATTGCGATACAGATGCAGCTGTGTTATATTAAGTAGTCCGCGTTGCCTCCTTTTCAGTTGCATTTATGAACGTGCTCGAAAGGCAGACTACGTGAAATCTAACGTGAAGACACGAATGTAAAAGGAAAAACGTGAACATGTAGCACTCCTGTACATTTCCTTTAATCATTATTAGGAAATATGCTACTAAAATAATGAATAAGTGAAAAAAGCGCAATCAAGTTGTGTTGTTTAGAAATTGCATGTTCACCAAAAAAAAAAGAAAAAAAAGTTCTGCATATATAGAAACTTAGCATTACAGTCCGGAAATTGCATTATTTCGCTGATTGTATTGAATAGAATGAAGTGAATGACCTTCAAGTTATACAATATTGATACATGCTCCATTTGTGACCGTATATCCAAGCTATTGCACAGGTTTTTTGTACACGGAACGAGCTATGTAGCCAAAAGTCATGTACGTTCTAATATTGCTCTCGTTTAAAGTCGGGATTATCTTATAATCCGGATCCAAATAGGACCTGTGGTTAATTAATTAAAGTACGGCATCTTGTTGTGTCCATTCTGGCCAGTACCAGCGATACAAGTTATGAATCAGCATGTAAACTCCCAGCTTCAGTTTAACCCGATAAACCAGATGGCGTTCTTTCCAAAGAACTTCGGCAGTAGGTCTCTCCACCGTTGTAGCACCAACGGTCTGCGTGGCACTCGTGGTACGTGTCCAGCCATTTGGGAAAAAACCGAGTATCCTTGTGGGCAATATTGACTTGGTTGCCCAAGAATTGATTTTCGTCCCAAGGGACGTCAATTTCAAATTTTCTGTATTTATCCAAGCTTTGAACCACAAACGCATCGTTATCCAGGTAAATGCCACCGCACTTTTGATTGAGTCGAATTCGCGTCACGTCAGAGCCGTGATGAAAACGCCATCCTACGCTAAAGTTTTGTCCAAAAATGTGACTAGGCAGTTCGGTGGGAATAATGTGAACCCGACTAGACAAGTTTTCCTCATTTTGCATCATCTCCCAGTATTTGCCTCGAAACTCTGGTACATTCGTATGGAAATAGAAAAAGTCTGGTTTGTGATCCAGGTAAGCTGAACGCACGCAAACAAAATTCACAGAACTGAACTAGGTTCGATTGAAAACCACATAGTGAATTATGTTGGGCACGAGGAAATAATCGACGCCAATTTCGTTGTTGAAGCCGACGAAGTTTATGGTTTTAGGGGAAAAGAAGTTATTGAGCAATCTTCGAGGTTGGAAATTAGTGACATGCACAAGGTACGGTACCAAGAAGCCAAAGATGCAGATACACAGCACATTCTTAACACTCGAAAGCCTTATTGCGCTTTATTACAAGAACTGCATTACAACTCTAAAAATACTTGAAGCGTGTTAACACAACTTAGCTTTCCTCTCGGAGATAGCTTTGAATTTAAGCACGAATGCTGAAAGTGTACTTTCTGAACAAGTATAAGAATATTAAGCACGAATACTAAAAAGAAACTTTAGTTTCTCTGCACTTGGTGCTCTATGTTACATTGGAGTTTCGAACCCTTAAATGCCTTCTCTCCCGCTCTGCTTAAATCATTAGAAACTTAAATTTTCCGCCTTATTTGCTTCTCATTCCCAAGCAGAGGCGGCGCCAGGGGGTGTCAGGGGTGTATATATACACCCTGTCGGGGAATTGCTGACACCCCGTCGGGGAAGGCCATACATGGGTGTCGGGGAGACCTATAAATGGGTATCTGCATACAGTCAATGGGGATTGACACCCCGTCGGGGAAACCGAATATCTGTCGGGGCAACCCCTGGCGCCGCCACTGTTCCCAAGCTACAAGTGTTTATCTCTCGACGAAGCTAGGTACTGCTGTTACGGTAATTAGATCTCTAACTTTTATATCCGAATGTACCCATGTTATCATTTGTTATAAGTTCAATGTTTTAGTTGCTATTGGGCGTCCAAGTATTAGGTCCTAATGGTGTTTTTTATTTCTCCATATTATTTTTTATTTTTATTAGCAGCTTAAGGCTTTTTATTATATTTCTAAACAATCTTTTGCGTGTGTTAAGAGATGACCTAAATTTCACGATTGATCGAGTTTTAAGAGTAATTATCCAATTAGGTTCGCGCGTAGTGTATCTCTTTGCTGGTCCTTGATCCTAATAAAGCCCGCGGTTCGAATTTTAGGCACACGAAGAATCTTGTCAACAACTTGTTCAGCATGGTCTAAATCCAAACAAACACAAAGATGGAAAACAGTCCGTTAAGCATAATATTAGTCGAAAATGGAACCAAAGGCGATAGACTTTTATTTCGCTACCCATACGAAGTCCAAAGAAGCGTTAGCGCGAAAACAGCATCGGGTGAAACAGGTTTTCTTCAAGTATATATAATAAAGCAGAATTGTAAAATAAAGTATTACGCGTATTTAGGCAAAAGAAAAAATCCATTCAGTGTAGTTATATCAGAAGACTTAAATAATATTCCACCATCTCTTTCCGCTTCTTCCGGCACTAGTTTGTGCGATTTCCCTAGTAAAGTGCGGCCACAATTTAGACGTGCATTCGATGTCAAATTTATAATAATTAATTACTGCGTTAGGTCATGTCAAACTTATTCGCAGTCAAGTCCGTATTATGCGATATAAAATTCGAGCTAAAGATTAACGATATTCGCTTCGTGGGCCACCCGCTGCTTTTACAAAACTCCAATAAACCAACGACACGTTCTGAAGACTCCAGCATTATACTCTTCAACATAGTTTTCGCTCTTAAAGTAATTTAAGCATAATTGTTTCTCAACTAATAGGTAATAAGTATGGAGGATGACGTTTTTTTTTCTTTCAGGCTACTGCTTCACATTCCGTTGTCGACTGTTACCACCAATTGAGCCAAAAACTGGCTATTGCCCTTCGTCACGAAGAAAATCGTTGCGAATATTTAACGCAAGAAGCGAAAATCATGACACTTGCACAGGATGAAGTAGCCATGGCACCTAAAGACCACCAAGAATCTCCTTTCAGTCTTATACTCCAACGAAGTCAACTCGCCCGAGATCTCAAACTCGTTTACGAAAGGTTTCATTCAGTTTCTTATCCATTCTTAACCATTCAAACATTTTGTTTTAATTCCATTCCAACTTAAATTCAAAGCTTGTGTGGTACCGGCTACGTCCAGCTGCGAATCAACCGTTGGATAGAGATTAGTTTCTGCTTACCCCAGAAAGTTCATCAGTTACATCATCCTTGCAGTCAAATCGAAGTAAGGTGTCTAAGAACGAAAATGAGTTAACAAAATTTTTGAAAAGCGCTGCAAGGCTTAAATTTTTTTTAAGAAAATACATAAAATAAAGTGCAATAAAATAGGGGAGAAGAAGGAAAATTGAGAAAAAAAAATTTCATCTTATCTTTTATTTTGTTTATTTGTTTTGTATTTTTATTTACTTTTTTTTTAAACTGTCGTAGACTTAGCCCATGGACGACCATTTTTTACTTTACTGATGTTAAGTTAAATAAAATGTTGTATTTTTTCTTCCAATTTATCTGAAACATAGCCTAAGGCGATTTACGACTGCTTAAAAGCCCTGAGGCCGTACCACGCCGTTTTGCTCCTCTTTGACAAGGATGAAATGCTTTCGCGATTGCCATTAGACGCTTCCTCGGCCCTTAAACGTCTTATTACCATTTCGAGTCCCTTAAAAAGTTTGCAAACGTTGGCTGCTGACGCCGATTTGACCTTAGCACACGTGTTTCAACTGGTTGGCCATTTACTGTACTGGGCTATGGCCACCGTCATCTATCCTTTATGCGATAGCAACGAATACGTCATTTCACCTACCGCTCCTATCTCTCCGTAAGCCCTCTCTCTTAGTTAACAGAAAATACAGGAGATACGATGTTCACGCCGGATCTCAATAAAAAATGAAACAAGACTACAAAATACTAAAAAAATAAAAGTTGAAAAATTAAGTAAAATCGGTAAATGTAATAAATTGTATATAATGTTCTGAATATTGCTGTTGTATTTTAGAAATTCCAGCTTGGCGAAAAAATTTGCAGAAAAATTTCGTGGTTACAATTTCGTTCACATGCTGTCGGAATTTTCCATGCCTGCGACCTTAAGCCAAAAAAGACACCCAATGGATTCACCCAGACAGCAAGTACGGTATCAATTAGCCCCGCCTATTTCCAGCTTTTAAATCATAGTTTGGACATACGCTAAAATTTGCATCCATCTATGCATTTGATTTCATTTTTTTCTGGTTTTAGGCAGAATTGGTACAGATTGTGGTTTGGCTCCTTCAACACAGAATTTTGATGCAGCTCCACACTTACGTCCACCTAATGGTTGATAGAAGCACTACTCCACCGGTGTCAAAGAAAAGTCCCACGAAAGTAGCGATTAAAGTAACACCTAGTGTATCCTCTTCCAAAGGGAGCCGGCAATCGTCGCCGGACGATTTGAGCGCGCCCAGCGAGCTTATACAAATTCCGAGTGATAGCGATATGGCCTCTGGTAAATTTTGAAAAAAATTGAATAACGTCAAATTGGGTAATTAGGAATATGTGGGGTTAACTTCGACCATTATGTGTGTAACTGTACCTACTGCTCGTCAAGTACGCAAGGCAAAAACTAGTGTCTTTAGATTCATTGATGCTTTCGTAGGATAGTAAAAGCAAGTCTTTGTTTCGACACGTCTCGTGACAACGTGAGTTTGAAAGTAAGAAATATTTTTTGGCACATTTTAGTGCCTTCGGATTTTCTCTGTAAAAGGTAATTGTGTCAGCGACAAGCTCCTTCCTGTTCAGAAACATAGTAAATTGACCGGTCTTTCTGTCACTAAAATCAAAATATAATTATATGCTTTGTCTCCAGGTGAATTTGATATTCGAAGTTACCCACCGAAGTCTGACTCTTTTTCAATTTTATAGCTTATGGGAGTTTTGAAGAAAACGCGTCGTAGTCAGGAAAGTCACGGCTGTGAAAAAGCGCATGAAAAGCGTGAGCAGGCACGACCAAAGAAGTAGTAGAACCGTACGAAGCGAAAAGAAATGCGAATGTTGCAAGAAATATAAGTTTTAGGACGTAGTTCCCTCTTTTTGTGTCGTTGTCTTTTCGTTAATATTTTTTTCTAAAAAATGAAGTCTTTTTTGTAAAATAAAATGGTCAGGTGTGTTTAGCTATCTACATTAATAGTAACAGGAAAAACATGTGCTAAAGTGTTATTTGTCAGTTTTTTTATAGAGCAATTTTTTGGTTCGCATTCAAAGTTGTATTAACGTGGGGCAACTTTAAACGCGTACTTTAAAATAAAATACTCATGTATGCCACCATGGAAGTAAAACTCAGTACATGATTTCGGTTTTACACGCTAATCTGCAGATCAAATATTTATATTTGTTTTTACTAAAAAAAATTAGCCGAAGAAGTCAAGAAAACGAAAAACGCGTGTTTTTTTTTTTTTTTTTTTTTTTACTGACTTCATTTGATGGAAAATGCTTAACGTTAGCGTTTTATTTTTAGTAGCCAGCGATGAGTTGACTGCCAGTCCACCTGCAAGTCAAGTTTTGGCGGAAAAGAACATTAGACTGGCGGATTTGAGCGAAAATGAAAGCGAAGCGGTACTGGCTGTTCCAGCCGCTTCCAATCCCGAAGATTTGCGGTTGTTCACGAGGTAATTAGTGCACAAATATATTAGAAATGTGCCTAAGCGTTATTCTTTTTTGGGTGTATGTAGGTTGTGTCCCTATTTTGTAGGCCTACATCATCTTGAAGAAATCATGTACTTCGAAAACGTACGTCGCTCGCAGTTGTTGCAATTGCTGGACAAGTTTCGTTCCGTTTTAGTCACGTATAAACACGAAGATGCAGCCAGTGCGACTTTTTACAAATATTGTAATTCAGTTTAACGTTGGTGTTTAGTCCAAAGCTTATATAACTTCTTGTTGAAAAATAATATACAGTTTTAGAATTAAAATATAATCTCTGGATTTTTATTTCCCACAATTATGTACAAGTTCGCGTATAAAATTTATTTAAGAGTTTTTTGTCTCATATTTCAGGACATACTTCATACTTTCTTCAGTGGAAAAAAGGTCCTTGTTCTAACTCCATGACACTTGGCTGACAGTTCAGAACAGCCACGAGTTTCTTTTATGTAGTGTAAGTACAATTAACTGTGGCTTTTCCATGCATTGAACAGTTTTTCCATTTTTATCCGAGAAGCCGCTGATCCAACATTGACCGTGGGAATAATTCTACGTGGTGCGAAATGTTGAATGAATTCTCTCAATTCGGAGAACGACGAATGCTCACTATAAGGAAGCCCTAGACGGAAAAAAGACAATGTTAACATCACATAAAAGGAGTCGTAAAATATCAATAAAATCACGAATAACGTAAAAACTACTAAAAAAAAAAACTCACCAACTACAGCAATGTGTCCATATTGTTTGGGTCGCAGATCACTTAAACGCTTACTCTTCTCATACTCCCACCCAGTAGGTTTAAAGGCTAAGATTCCATCGAAATTACCTTCTAATGACTCAAAGTACAGAGCTAATTTCTGAACAATAGAAAAACACAGCATAACGCAAACACAAAATTAAAACGAAAATTCAGGTAAATATTCAAAATTAAAAAATAAGAGCGCAAAAAGGGTGGAAACGGTTGCTTACTCGATGATTGACCTCTCGGAGTTCAACCACGTGAACATTAGCTTCCATTTTATTCTTGGTTAAGCGGCATAAAACTTCGGTGTCGCCGATGCACTGTAAAAACCTGGTTTTGTTAGAAACGACCCATATTTTCCAATTCATCGATTGCGCGATGGCCTTAAAGACCTTCTCTTTGCCTAAAAATGCATAAAATCACTAGAGATCTAGGCTTCCACTAAGTTGCGAGAAACGGAAACCTTCAAGGCACAGTAGGGTGCGTTTACAAAAGAAATTACGCGTATGTAAGTAAATCTTTTAGGTTTTTAACCTAAGAATACAAATTACGAACTTACTTCAATGACTTACTAGAAACTTACTGTATGAATGTACAAGTATGTAAACTTGTCAGAAACGCGAAGAACTACGCGAATAAAGGAATATTGAATAACGGTTGCATGCAATGGTAATTTGTAACACCAGTTTCTTTTTTGGAACAACTAATGTGCTCTTTACAATCTTCGCTGTCTAAAGTTGTTATGAGGGTATTCACTACATTGAAAAATAAAATGCAATCTACTGATACAAATAAAGCAAATAATACAAATTAATATTATTCTTACAATTCTTTTAGTAGGCAGATTTTGGAGATTTTGCATTATAATTCAGCATTTCAGTGAAAGTAATGGCAATGTAATGCATCAATCTTCAGACGGCATTTTAATGCAACTATTACTATTTTTGACAAGAAAGTAACTGAAATATGACAGCAAATTTTAAGGTAAAACAAAGTTCATTTTAACAACTCCAATTTCAGCAAAGTATACACACTGAAAGCAGGCAAGAAAAGTATACATAGTGCAAACAGTATAAAAAATACAGTATACATTAAATATACAAATATACGTATTGTAACATTATGGTTTAACGCTAAAATCACTAATATTTAAAACCTCAGTATGCCTAAAAAGAATCAGGCGTCTATGGGTAAAATCTGTTAGCAGTCGCAGTGTTTGCACTTGGCTTACCTATTGTGTATGTACCGCATACTATCAAAGGTCGTTTGTAGATATTACAAAACTCCATTGTTAAGTTCACGGCTTTGGAAAGCACTCTTTGCTGTTGGGGAAAATCATACTGTTCTTTACAAAATCTAGAAAGAAACGCAAAATCCAGAAAAATAATTAGAAAGTGTTCTCTGCCACAGAAAGTTTTGAATCACACAGAGCACTTTTTTATATTTTTCATCAGAAATTTACAAAAACTTTAGCGATGTTCTTTTAAATAAACAAGTAACGTCTTAACTTGAAGTCTGCATAGTGTGGAAGAATTTTTTCTTTTTAAAGAAAAAAAAGAAAATAATAGAAATTTACAGCAAATTAGTCAGTCTCAAACTTGCAAACCATTAACAAAACAATTAAAAAAGTAAATAATAACCGAATTAAAAATAACCAAGTTCATATAAAAAGGAAACACACGAACTTACGTCGTATCTAAGTAGACTTCATCCAAAGCGTGTCGATTTAAAATAGGACACTGTTTCATCGGCGGATGAAACCGAAAATCTCCAACGTGTAACACAGTTTTCCCTCCAGGAAATCTAAATAAAAACATCACAGCACCAGGACAACTGTAACACAAAAAATAAAACGCATTTTAATCGCGGAAGACTATACTGTAATACGTAATACGGTAACAACGTACCAATAAAAAAGAAAAATTAAAAGCCAACGAAAACGTACTGGTTAGCGTCAATAGCCGTCACCTCGACGTCATTAATAACAACGGGCTGATTCAATTCCATTACGATCAGCTGAGAGTCCTTTAATCGGAGATTCGCTTTGACTATGTTTGCTACGTTCAAACCATGATTAAGTACACAAAACATATAATAGTTCCTCGAAAACAAATAAACTAAACTAGAAATTTACCCGTAACAGTGCTGCAGACAACAGGTTTGTTAATTTTCGCACTCAACCCTCGGTAGTGGTCATAATGGTAATGCGTTAAAAAATAATGCGTCACTCCCAATATATTCCCGTAATTAAACGCGTCCACGGCGAAATTTGTACCTAAAACAACAAATATATGACAACACACTTACTTCTATAACCCTAACGAAAAAAATAAACAAATAAACAAAAGCAATTAAAAAAATAAACAAATACAAAAAATAAATAAAAAATACCAATTTTCTTATAAAAAGGACAACTCGCCGTGGGACGCGTTTCCTCCTCCTGGGGTGCCGAAATCGCTCTGCAAACTGGGGTTTTCTCTTTCATTTTAGCCATCAACAGCGCCCAATCCTTTTGCGCTGTCGTTGCTTTCATTCTTCCTTCCTTAGCTTCATTCTCCAGCCTTTGAATATCAATTCCAGTAACATCAGTCTGAACTCCTTCCGTCTTGACTTCAACCGCTTCTCTGGGAATCATAAAACGATCCAACGTCGTTTGTCCTTTCGCCATGCGCCGTTTTGCCGCTTTGGGCGACCGTGTTTGACTCATGGCAGCATTTTTCGCGAATTCTTTAACGATCTTAATGGGTGACTCGAAGACAGCTTTCTGATTTTCTTTAATTTCTACTATTTCATTCTTCCCAACGTTATTGTTATTACTGGGTGAAGACGACAGCTCGGTCATACTTTCTGACATGCTTTCTTCCATTTCGCATTTAATATTTTCGGGTGGAAGAGGCGACGGTGTGCGATTTCCGTCCAACCACGATTCGATTCTTTGCCTATCGTACGTAGGCGTGTCTTCCGGTATATTCATTTCTTGTTCATCCGAGCTGGGTAAAGTAATCGATTCTAGTGACTTCGATCCTGTCGCTGATAGCGCCACCTGGGGTATGCTGAACAAGGGATCGCTCGGAGGATCGGAACGGCGCTGTTGCGATTGTCGGACGACTCGGCGATTCGAACTTTGCGAGAACTGAACAACGAACGACTCTTCATGGTGGGATTTTTCTTGCTTGAGACGTTTTTCACCAAACGGAGGGGTTTCAAGTTCGTGTTCTAGGACAAGTCTCCGTTTGGCGCTGTCGACCGAGTTGAAGCTGTTCTGATCCGTTTCTTGGGAGGATGAAGAGGGTCCAGGATCGGCAACAGGGGGCGTTGGAGGCTTGGTGGATGGGGACAGAGTGGTTACAGGAGTTTTGAAGTCTAGGAAAGGAAAAATTTCGGGTTCGGGAGTTGGATTTCCGAATTTGGCATGAATCAAAGCAACTGATGACGTTTCAGAAGTATTTGGAGGTTTTCCTGAGAGCTTTGAAGGCTTTTCTACGATATTTGAGACGTCTGAAAGCTGTTCTGGAATATTTGGCATATTTAATGGCTTTTCTGAGATGTTAAAATGATCTAAGGAGTTTTCTGGAATATCCGAACGACGTAAAGGATTCAAAACACAGGAGTTGGGAAGAGGCGGGGCTAGGGAGAGGACAGTTTTTTCTTTTTTCGAGCTAAGGGATAGTCGGGACGTTCGGCTTGAGACAGTTTTCTGAGTGGTGAAGTAGGAGCTGTTGTCACCATTGTTGGACAAGGTAGTTTGAGCTCCATTTCGGCGTGAGAGCTGCAAATCGGTGATTGAAATGTTCATTCGGTTGTTTGCATCGCCGTACGGTTGGTTCAAGTTTCTTTCCATGGGTATAAAGGATCTTTTGTAGTTTTGCGAAATAAAGGACGGTTAGGGAAAATTTCGGGAGATTGCTAGGACTCTAAGGCACACCTAAGATAAAAAAAAAATAATTAAAAGACATTCCGTTGTTTATACGTAAATAATACAAAAATGCTAAATAAAATATCGATTAATAAACATAATGCGAAATTGAGAAATGCAGAAGAAACACGAAATACTGAGTTTAATAAAAGCGTTTTTTTTTTTTTTTAAATACGGGGAAGTAGTTATGGGGCCCACAAGTAGCATTATAGCTTTCCATTAAATTTCCATACATAAATCACTATTTAAATTTCTTAGAATTAGCTAATCTATTTTCTTCAACCTACATAAACGTTTATTAGGTTTATTTCACCAATAACAGTCGGTGTAGTAAGGATGCAATTAACGTAAAACTACCGTTTTTGTACGCAAAGTTTTTAAACACCTAATTTCGTTCAAACACTTTCAAATGAAGTGTAAATTAATCAGACACAGACACGTACATTCAATTCCCCATTAGCCCAAAATCATGTAAGACCTGAGTCCACTAAGTTGCGTAGAATAAGAAATAAACATGATACAATTTAACGTAATTAAAGCATCTACCAAAGCGAAGAATTACAGGGTTCTAGGACAAGTCTCCGTTTGGTGCTGTCGACCGGGTTGAAGCTGTTCTGCTTCGTTTCTTGGGATATACACACTGATTACGAAGTTGCTGAGAAGGGGCCAAGTGCACGACGTATCTTATCGACTGCTGTGCAAAAATGGAAGGATAAGGAAGATATCTACAGTTTAAAAACGTATCAAAGGGTCATACATATTCGCATTGAGGGAGTGAACTTCCTAGATTGCTACTCAACTAACAACGGCTTTAAAACTTGCAGCGACAATTCACGCTATTTACATCTGTCAGTATAACCATAACAAAGTGACGCTTGGTTGATAGAATGCGAGCTGGGAATTTCCTCATCAGGCTTGATATTGATAAGTTTTTTTTTATCTAATGTAGAGGACATATAGAGGACATGATTTTCCTTTTTTGAAAGCATGAATTTTCTCAAACGATTAATTATTCAAAACAGAAATGATTAAGATAACAAATGATTAATTGTCAATGAACCGTCTATCATCTTCGGTTTGAATTAATAATTTAAATATTGCTTTACCCTGCAAAGCTGCAATGCTGAAAGAAGAAAATATTTCTATTACTTGTCTTGTCATCGAATTGGGTGGTCACAGGGCCGAACTCAGGATTTTGTTTCGGGGTTGTTAAGAAGTTTCGGAGGATGTTTTCCATATGCAATTTTTTCGGACACTTGGTAATCGCCTATGCTCACCGTTATAAAATTAACATTTCGAGGGGTGTTAAAACCCCCTATCCCTGCCCCTGGTTACGGGGGTGGTGTCGTACCCTACCTTTTAGACCAAATTCCAATGGACGGTATTAAATAATTTTGATTTTCAAACAGTCGAAAATGTGTTTGTACAAATTTTCACCGTAGCCCGTTTTCCCCTACTTTTTTCAACCAAATTTCCTTTGCAAAATTGAGAACAAGAGAAATTTCCAAATCCTTAGCTTACTTAAGTTCATCCACTACAATAGATCTACTTTAGTTCGTAAACAACTAATTGGGCTTTCACTCAATGGGAAATTTGTACTTTTCTCTCTTTTTGCTTACAGCTTCAAAAAATAGCGCCTTGCGATCAGTAATACGAGCTTTACGTGTTGTTTAAGGCTTCGTATCTTATTGTGTTTCAAAACAATTCCCAATTGTTAGCAGCTAAGAATCGTTTTAAGTTCACAAGTTATGCATGAATCAAAATATAAATAAAGACACAAAAAATGGCAGTCAAATGCAGCAAAATTAGGGGAAAATAGCTGTCCGTTCGTCACTCGGGTCAAGAAGGTTTCCGGCGTGAAAGAAGAATCGTTAATTAGGATAATAGTTCCTATCCTTAAGCTTGAGCCTGTCCCTGAGCCTGAACTTGGGCTTGTCCTTGCGCCTGGGCTTGAACTTGCGCCTGGGCTTGAACTTGCGCCTGGGCTTGAACTTGCGCCTGGGCTTGAACTTGCGCCTGGGCTTGAACTTGCGCCTGGGCTTGAGCCGCTTCTGTGCAAGTTACGCAAGGTTTCTCCGATTCAGCCTACAGAAAGACATCTTACGTCGATTTCGCATAGAAGTTTATACAGTAAATACTAAAGGCAAGAAAATTACCTGAGCTTGAGTCTGGGCTTGGGCCTGAGCTTGAGATTGAGCCTGCGCTTGAGCCTGAGCTTGGGCCTGAGCTTGGGCCTGAGCTTGGGCCTGAGCTTGGGCCTGAGCTTGGGCCTGAGCTTGGGCCTGAGCTTGGGCCTGAGCTTGGGCCTGAGCTTGGGCTTGAGCCTGGGCAGCGCAAGGTTTAGTGCATGGGCATGTGTAGCACTTGTAGACAGCTCGGTAGCGGAGTCTGTAGCGACGGACGTAGCATTGGCGCTTGCATGGTTTGTTTTCTACTTGGGTTTGTGCTTGAGCCTGGGCCTGAGCTTGAGCCTGGGCCTGAGCTTGAGCCTGGGCCTGAGCTTGAGCCTGGGCCTGAGCTTGAGCTTGAGCCTGGGCTTGTTCTTCGCAAGGTTTACAAGGTTTTTCTTGAGCCTACAAGAGTAAATCGTATTTGATAAAAATTAATATATCGTTTCATTGCAGATTCTTTTTCAAAATAACGATAGATCTATCTGTCAAGAATGTTGAGTCAAGCACCATCTCCACTCTAACCCACAAACCATGTTATCACACTCATACTAACCCCTATCCCCCACACTGTGACAGTCATGAATAATGTTAAAAAACCAAATCGAATTTAGTTTATTTAAATGCTAGTCAGCCTCATTCTTTGTTATTCTTGCCGCCCTTCTCTCATGAACTTTCCCAACCGACCACTAAATATTTCCGAAGGATAGAAATCAAGATTCAAATTATTCTCAACTGACGAAAAGAACTATACACATTTGCTATGATTTTTCGCGGCCATGAAAATGAAGCAAACTGGAATTTCATTAATGTAACCATCAATAGGCTGTGTTCGCGATGGTTTCCAAATAAAAAATGAGAAGTAAAAAGTCAGATTTACGTTACCTGAACTTGAGTCTGGACCTGAGTTTGGGCTTGGACACCGGCACGTTGAGCTTGAGCCTGAGCCTGAGCTTGAGCCTGGGCTTGACCTTGGACTTTGCAAGGGGTTTCGCAAGGCTCTTCGATAAGTTCGTAGTAGACTTCGTAGTATGGTTCGTAGGTGGTCTCACAGTATTTTTTGTATTCAGTTTCGTAACAAGATTGTCCTTGGGCTTGAGCCTGCGCTTGAGCCTGGGCTTGGGCCTGGGCTTGAGCCTGCGCTTGGGCCTGGGATTGAGCCTGCGCTTCGTATTCCGGATAGTAAGCGCCCTCATCGTCAGGGTAGTACGCGCCCTCATCGTCAGGATAGTACGCGCCTTCCGCTTGAGCTTGGGCCTGGGCTTGGGCCTGAGCCTGCCCTTGGTTTCCGCATTCGCAAAGGGATTTCTCCTCACTTGCTCGATATCCGTAAACGAATGGAAAATCGACCGATTCGATAGAGTCCTAAAACANGATCTTGCTCTACCAAGACTCAAGGATCAAGCTGGAATGATGTTCGGTAACAGAGATACGAACTTTATATGCCGCGGAGCTACAGGTAAGACACCTGTAACCTTTGACCACCTTGTTACCCTTTGCTCTTGACCCACAAGTCAGACATGAGTGACCTGAGGTGAGCTTCTCTTGAAGATTTGTTAAGAAATCAAAAAGACTTCCTAGAAAGCTCTTAAAGACTTGTCGCTCTCATTCAAGGTCGTTAGGAGATTCTTCTTTGGCTTCCGTATTTCATAAGGTGAGCTATTGTTTGTCAAAGCAGCATGAGAGAAGAGCTTGTCTTAATTCCAGGAATGCAGCATGCGGGTTAATGCAGTCATTCTTAACACAATAGTGCTGGACAAGACATAAGTGAAGCTATGCGTAGACTTCCGCAATGGTAACATTCTCCGTTGCCGATGGTCAAATGTATAAAATCTCACGGTTTTCTAGAAACATTTTTTTACACAAATCTTATGCAAAATGATAATTGGCAGACCTACAATACAAATTCATCGGTAATTAATTGGATAATTAATATGTTAAATGTCATCAACGTTATGTATTAAATTATGGTTAACGCTTTGTAGTAAAATTACTATATTAACTATGCTTTCTCAGTAAGGCAAACCAAGACGTTACTGGCAGAATTTGTGGGTAAGTTTTCCTTTCTTGAATTAAATGAGTTATTTTCCGTCAGAAATATTTTAATTAGCATATTGTAACTGATATATTATGGATATTTGAGACGTTGTAGTACGGGGGTGGTGTCTAATCCTACCTTATAGATCAAATTCCAATGGACGGTTTCAAATAATTTTGGTTTTCAAACAGCCGAAAATGTGTTTTTACAAATTTTCGCCATAGCCAATTTCCCCACCTTTTTTCAACTTAATTTCCTTATAATATTAAGAATAATAGGAATTCTAATATCCTTAGCTTACTTAAGCTCATCCACTACAATAGATCTGCTTTAGCTTGTTAACAACTAATTGGGCTTTCACTCAATGGGAAATTCGTACTACTCTTTCTCTTTTTGCTTACAATTTAAAAAATAGCGCCTTGCGATCAGTAATACGAGCTGCACGTGTTCTTTTAGGCTTGGGATCTTATTTTCTGTTTTCAGAACCATCTGATTGAACACAATCCATCTGTCGAATGTGTGGAAACTGTCTTACTTTTACGCATAGGTAAATGTAACATTCAAAAAGTATATCTATATTTACTCTTTCCTTTATCATCTACTTGCTCTGTATAAAAATCCTGTTCAGCTGCTACATTACATAATCAAAACAATCGAACATCCTCCCAATATAACTTCCCATTCTTCTGGTAAATCAAGTTACACTATTTCAGGAAATATTACCTTTAAATGTTTTTGTTAATTTTCTTAATACTACTGCCAGTGTTTTACATTTTTATTTTTTTATAGGTTTTCGTAACAAACAGAAATGAAGCTACATATAAGTCCGAGAACGTGATAATAACGAAAACCTGTATTCTCCCGTATTATTTATATAAAAAACAAACACAAAGAAAATATGGCGATTCTACACAAAGCTTTGTTTATTTGGTTCCTCTGCCTCTCATTCCTCATTCTCCTGGCCCTCCAACTGGATCACAGAACACGTTGGTCTTGGTTTATCGTTTTCATCCCGTTATGGATCATGGATAGCGTCTTACTCGTATACGTCCTTTTTCGATTACTTGCCTTTTGTCAATCACGGGGCCAAGGTCGACTATACGCACTCTCCGTCTTAAAAAACAAAGGATTTCCTTTTCTTTTCCTCATTCTAAAAACCGCTGCCCAGTGCACGCTTTGCTTAAAACTTGACGATCCTTCATGGGATTTCCCCATGTTGTACGTCTTCATTCCCATTTGGTTATTCCTAGGTACCATTTTCGTTCAGCTCACTCTGGCTCTTGTGGCAGCAGGCCGGCAAAGCTCGAGCTAGTCTCGAAGTGTAATTAGCTGATTACCGTTGTACATAAAAACATTTTTTCCAATGCTGCGTACTCTTCTCTTGTATAAACATAAATACATGATTGTAACAAAAATCTCTTAAGAAAAAACGAGTCAACTTTCTTTTTTGGTTGGTTAACTTTACACTGTTAACAAACGCGCGGAATGCCCATTCCTGTTTGAAAGACCTTAATATCCGGCGATGGCTTAACTTTTCTTCTTCTAATTAAAATCCCTCGCTTGTCACACTCCGTTGTACAAAGGCGAGGTCGTTTGCACGGGGGAATTTTTCTTCTGAAACAGACTTTTGGCGGGGGTCTTCTTCACTGAGAAATGCTCACTAAAACAAAATTCATAAAATTGCCACATGTGTTAAGAATAAGCCCATTTGACGACACGAAACGGACTATTGAGAGATTTACCCAAAAAATGGAAGTTCTTTGGTCAATGTCGCTTTACATGGGTGTGAAGCCAATTCAGACGACGCTTGCAACCAAGTATTCACTACAGATCGCAGGTAAAGCTGTAATTTCCGCCGTCTGCTCTCCACAAACTTGGCGTCTTTGTTGCCGAAACTTTTCTTGGGCGGAAAATCGAAAGAAAAGGCCACCGGGTCCAGCTTCTTCAGCTCTTGCTGCAAAGCGTAAAATTGTGAGTACCGCCGGTACACGTTCCATTCATCGTCCCTTATCCGAACATAAACCTTTAATTAAAAAAAAATAATTAAATAATTACAAAAATAATAGAAAAACGGGTAAGACATTAATAAAAGCCACACACATATATAAAGAGAAAATAAGATAAAAATACATAAAAATCCGTAAAAAGTTATATGGCTTACACGGAATTCTACAAGTATACGCAACGAGTCTCACGCTGCGAATCCTAGTAAGCTGCTTTGATTATTATACACTGTCCTAAGAGTTTAAAAAATAAATAAATAAAAAATAAACAACACACGTCAGAACTTGTTGAAGAGATATTTAAAATAATTACGGTATCCGTTTCTCTCATGTTACGAGGTAACTACGAATTTATAAATAATGAAAATTTCGATTTCAATTACAAAACAGCACAAACAAATTTTTTGCGTCGTTGTCGATTAGCTCTAAGTGTGAATAAACACCTTTTCAGATATTTACTTGGTAGACGTGATGTAAATCGGATCCAGCGCGGGCCAGAAAGGCTGACGGGATCCAGATATTAATCAACGCCAGATTATCTTCGCTTTCCATTGACAAAGTATCGGCCTCGGGTTGGTCGGCGCTACACAATTCACGAGGCAACGGTCCTCTCAAATGTTCCAGTTCACGTTGAAGTCTGTTAATGACGGAATCCTTTTTACGAAGACAGGTTTGTAAATGTTCATTGAACTCCACCAGTTCCCCGTGCATTTCTGCCACTTGGACCAACTTTTCCGCGTACTCGGTAGCTTCTTGATGGTAATCCCGGGTATTGCTAGGAGTATTAGGCAACGTGGGGCTTTCTTCGATTTTAATCTTCTGCTTATTGTTAGTATCGTTCAATAACTGCATCGCTGCCACGTATTTCTTCAGCTGCGCCTTGAGCAGCACGTTCTCCTTGTTTAAGATATCGAGTCTCTTTTGCAACTCTTGCTTCTGCTGCTCCCACTGGCCTTCGTTTTCCTCGAAAGTCAGCCGTAATGCCGACTCGTGGCTTTTCAAAGCTGCCAATTCCTCTGCCAATGCTTTAGAGCGCTCTTCTGCCAAGTCTTTCTTAGATACCACCATCATTAACAACTCCTTCAATTCACCTGTGCATCAAACACACGAAAATTCACAGTAATTCACAACAAATAAATTTAATTAATTCACAGAAACAAATGTCTATAATTGACTCAAACTAGTTTCTATTCAGTAAAAAAATCACACATATCATTCAAGTAATTTTATATTTCCATTAATAAATGTAGACTAATTCGCTAGGATCTTTTGTGCAACTGGGGCGAATTTTAAAAATAGGTACGTACACGCCAATAGTAAATGCTCACATCTTAAACCGATAAGATGTCGAAGACGACCGTCGAAAGTGATAAACCCTCGCACAAAACTCTCAAGATACGGAAATAGGGCAATACCTGCGTGATAAGCGTTGGAGACATCAACAGCAGGTTTGGCTTTCGAAACTTCAGCAGCCGAACTGTCTGAGCTCGACGTGAGATGGATGATGCCTTCTTGATACGGCACGAGTTCTTCATCCTCGGGCCAATCCAAAGGTCTTAACACCGTGTTGGGACTGACTTCTTGGCCTAACTCGGCGAGATTGGCGTCTACGGAGGAGCTGGGACGTAATCTGGCCTGGGTACGCGGAAAGTGACGTTTGGCGGGCAGGGAATGAGCCTGGTGAGTGCTGTACGAGCCAGTCGGACTCGGCGTAGAAGCAATAGTGGGCGAACTCTTGGAAGGTTTCAACAATACGGGCGAGGTACCTTCTTCATCGTCAAACGAAATCACTTGCATTGGTGCTTTTCGTCTGGGCTTCACTGCAGTTCTCGGTTCTGAGAAAATCAATAAATAATTTATCCGCGCATTTAAATAAAAATCTAACAACTGAAAGGTAAAATTTCAATCACGACTAATCCGGAAATAAATTCGGAATTGAAGAGAAGACGAAAATGAAAAAAGTTTTTCCGTGATCACAAAATTAATCGCTAACAAAAATTAGAATTTTTAAAATATATTAAAAATTAGCACAGGAGAAATACAGAAAATATATGTTAGAAATTAAAATCACCTACGCGGTTCGTCTTGAAACTTTTAAATAAATAAATAGAAATTAAAAATACGAAAAATGAAGGGAAACGAACAGAGACAGAAATTAAGTTAAATGCGTTGTGGAATCAAATATATATAAAAGATTAAGGAAAGAAATGGAGGAAAATCAACGTTCGCGATTATATTACGGTCATTGGATCTCAATGCAATTTTCGGCTCCGGATCGGGTGCACTGGGAGGGATATATTTGTCCAAATCTGGGTTGTTGACGCTTAAAGCGAATAGAACAGTTTTTAAACCTGCGAAATACAGAAATAATCATGTGAAAACAATGAAAAACACTTAAGCCTCAGACAAAATAATAAAATCGAAACAATTTAGAAATCAACGTGAAATATATATATATTTTCTATTTTATAACCTTACTTTTTATTTCTTATTGCATTTTCAGTTGTTGCTATAAGTAATTTTTAAAGCGTGTACTTATTTTATTAAAAAATTGTGTTTCCAGTCCAGGAGTTCGTTAGCATACCAGTTATTGCTGAAGTTAAAACACTGGTATTTTCATCGTTTCGCAAGAAAGCCCAATCTTCGTAGTATTGAGCGAGTTTGGTACTATCACCGAAGAACATGGCCAAATATCGCTCAAGGGAATTCTCGTTGAGCGCCGAACGGAGCCAAGCTCGCCCTCGGCCGTAATCTTGGTGTACTTTAGGAAGATTGTTGTACCTTTCTCGTTCATGTTTTGTTAAATACTCTTGGATGAACGCCCAGAATGCTGACAATTGAAAAAAATCGTTCATTAAGAGGGTACAATGTAGCAAACTTTGAAATTACTTGCGTTCTCTCCACTTGTACCGTTGATTGATGATGTGAGACCATTCGTAACTAATTCTCCAACTTGCCTGCAAAACACGACATTGCGGTAAACGTGAAAATAATTTTTTAAACGAATAAAACGTTACCTGAGGTTAAGATTTGACAGAAAGCTCAAAGAAGAGGTAGAGATCGTCGGCTTAACTCTCAAGCCATGCTGGAATACTTTCTCAATACTTGAACACAGATTGGCAACGGCAGAATCAGCTTCGGTTGCCAATTCCGTTCTGCTGCCAAACCGCGTTTGGCACTGCTTGACGGATTGTATCAATTCCGCTTGAATTTGTTGAGCTTCATCGTTGTAGTTCTTCGCCATTGTCAATAATAAACAAATTAAAAAATTACAAATTTTCCATGTTTAATTTTTCGCGTATACTAGTTTTTGATCATGAACTGAGTCAGTTTTGAACGTTTTTACACCCCTCTGTTTTGTTTGCTCATCAGCTGGTATAATTATATCGATTAAAAGTAATCGATTTCCGATTATATCAATTTACATTTCCTCTAAGTTGCCAACATGGCTACGCCCAGTTAACATTTACGTGGCCGCCATTAGAAATTTTCCAAGGGATGTACTTTTCAACAAGAAATAAAAAATAGAATACTTGTAAAATTATTTATAAATATAATGAAATATTTCAACGAAAATTAAAACTTAGTTTTGTAGAATTTCATTTGTATATATGAAACGTTGGAAATTTGAAAGTGTCGGCAACCTTGTCATCGCCTTCTTTCTTCATCCTTACCCATTGGTGTCCTTGTGTCGACCAGACAGGTACGGTTGCTGGATTCTATCTTAAAATATCCGAGACATCGCTCAAAATACCTTAAAACATTTAATTTATAACTCTTACTCGGACGTGTTAGTGTATTAATTTTTATTGTTTTGTGTTTCAGGACCAAACATGGGTCGCCGTCCGGCTCGTTGGTAAATAACTCATTTGTTGTGTATGGTCTCCACATTGGCAGTGCGTTTCTAATATCACTTTGATTTCTTAGTTACCGCTACTGCAAGAACAAGCCTTACCCTAAATCCCGGTTTTGCCGTGGTGTACCAGACCCTAAAATCCGCATCTTCGATTTGGGTCGCAAGAAGGCTAGTGTGGAAGATTTCCCACTATGTGTACATTTAGTGTCTGATGAGTTGGAACAGCTTTCCTCCGAAGCATTGGAAGCTGGCCGCATTTGCGCCAACAAGGTACTTCCAATCCTTAAATCATCTAAACCTTCTTAGGCTCGAGTTATCTTACGTGGAATGTGTTTTTCTATTGCAGTACTTGGTCAAGAACTGTGGTAAGGACTCCTTTCACATTAGAATGCGAGTACATCCCTTCCATGTCATCCGTATCAACAAAATGTTATCGTGTGCCGGAGCTGATAGGCTCCAAACTGGTATGCGTGGTGCGTTTGGCAAGCCCCAAGGTACCGTGGCCCGCGTGCGAATTGGTCAGCCCATCATGAGCATCCGTTCGCAAGACAAGAACCGCGCCGCCGTTGTGGAATCCCTGCGTCGTGCCAAGTTCAAGTTCCCTGGCCGTCAAAAGATCTTCGTCTCCAAGAAGTGGGGCTTCACCAAGTTCGATCGTAATGTCTATGAAGACCTCCGTGAGAACCACCGATTGGAACCCGACGGCGCTAATGTCAAATACAGGCCTAACCATGGCACTTTGGATGCTTGGATGAAATGGAGGGCCTCCAAAGCCATGTAAAGCGCTTTTTTGTGGTGATTGTTCTTGTATAACAACAGGGGGATCAATACAAGAATGAGACAAATTTTACGTGCCATTATTCTTTGCATCGTCCTTATTATTTGCTTAATATTGTAATTCTACTTTAAATATTCATGATTTCGAGTGAGACCTATACTGAGGGGATTCAGTGTGCCATGGAGTACAGCAATCCTATGAAACTTACCTCTTAGAAAACCCGCGAAAGATGAGGGCACGGTCAATGGAACAGATTAAAACGCCTCCGAGTGTATTGAAGGTTCACATCACGATTGTGAAGAAAAACAAGTGTAGCATCATGGTCTTATCTCTCCGTATTGTTTTTTTGTTGTATCAGCGGCACCTCTTTTAATTACCCGATGATTTTTTTTTCATTTTATGTGTGTTTAGTATCATGTGGCATGACGTTGATTTTTTATAGCCTCGAGAAACCTTTTGTTCATAAATTAGGGATTCTTTTGCGTCGTACTACAATTGACCGATCTCGTCTAATGGTAGAAACCTTCTTAACTTTTTTAAATATTTTATTCATAGTAAGCCAAACGTGTATTCTTACATTAACGCACATACTGTTAATATCGGTATGTATTACATTTTCATGTGAGCTTTCAATGGCACTTCTGTAGTATTTTATTATTCTCTTTTTTATGATTCCGTTCTCTTTACGGAAAGAAGTAACACTGTTCGTACCTAGTACCATTTGTTGTGTATATAGGGTTGTGGTTGTAAATCAACGCGAGGTCTTCTTCCTTTTGAGATGAGAATTTGTGCGAACTTTTCCGGGCTGTCGGCAGCAATCATAGATTTAATATATATAAAAAAAGAAGGAAATCGTTAAATTTAGCTTTCAGTTGAAATCTCACCTTCGTCAACGTAAAAATACGCGAAATAATTTCCAGCTTCTACAGCACTTGCCGTATGTGTGAGGTTAACTTCAGTTGTCCACTCGAAAGCGTTTTTCTCTGGATGAAATTGAACGCCGTAAAAAGGATAATTTATCGCTTCAATAGCCGCCACGAACGTGAGACCATTGTCGTCCGTATCCAAGGCCAGTGTTTTATAAAAGTTATCGAGTCCCGACCTTGTCATGTTCTAAAATGCAAAACTAAATGAATAAACTATTTACAAAATTGCGCAGTTACAAAATCGTTTTACCTCCGGCGTCATACAAAAGTGATGAAAATTGGGCGCGATGGCCTCGGTTGTGTAAATGTTCATCAACTCCCTTGGCGATTTCGCGAACATTCGGCTCTCATAAGCGTCTGTTAAAAGCTCATTTTTATCTACCACTGCTTAAACAATCGACCTTTATCACCTGACTGTAAATCCAAAACCATGAGACGATCTTCAGCTTGGCAATTTGTGAGCCAATTTTGACGCCCGGCTGACAAATACGTTAACAGCTCAAAACCCTGGCAAGTACCCCATAAGGGGAAAACGTCCCCTTGGTTATTAGCTTCCACTGCTAAATCGTAAAGTTTTCGAGCAGCTTTACCGAAACCTGATGTACCAAGATCCACTGAACCACCCGGGAATAGTACTCTAAAAAAAGAAAGAAAAATGTAACGTACACCAGGTTTACAGTGCTGTGGATCTAACCCGTTTATGGAGGAGAAAAGTTTATCGTAGTAATCATCGCTCTGGTTTATCCTAAGGAAAGTTTGGTAAGCTTTTCAGGGTCTTATAAACACAATTTGTATATCGCAGTAACTCATGCACTGTACGTGGAACTCACAAAATGGGTGCTACACGTGCTCCGGCAGTTTCAACGTATTTGACGTAAGAAGCCGCAATGTAACTTTTTGCCCCGGGGGGAGCGTAATGGACTAGCGAGTCAGGGTACTCTTGCGACATGATACCTAACAATATTACTAATGGAATAACCCTGTAACACGAAAGAAATCTCGTAATACAAATTTTGAGTTTTAAATTGAATTTCAATCTGAGTGCACCGGAAGGTAAACACGGATAAATACCTATGATGGGTCGTGTATTAATCTCGCCCGCGGCTACAGAATTTACATGCACTTCTTGCCATTGTTTCACACGTTTCTTTCTGTAAGGATGACTCAAACATGTTGTAATTAAGCAGAGTGCGCACAGCAATCTACACCAGCCAAAAAATTCGTTCATGTTTGTTGTACTATACTGATCTGTTGTACTGTACTGCAACTCTGACACAGCGCGAGTGATGGAATCTTACAAGGAAACCGGTTTCTTTTTTCTTGGGGGATAAACATGGAATCTGGGGAATGAACTCTGGCTTATCTTACAAGACATACGTGGATAACCACATGACAAAGCAAAATCTAGGAAAGCCGTTATCATTTTCTTAAAAGAAATAACACTGTTGGAAGCCACAAACGTCACCGGTATAAACCGGTTCGCTTCCATAAATTAAAGCTGCTTCCTCTTCGGCGGTACTGTCGAATTTATGAGTATTTTTCCGCACTATTGGAACCAATAGTAACATTATTTTCGATTCATGGGAGATAAACGATTGATAAGTTTTTCCTGCTATAAAATTACCTTCTTGCAATAAAATTTGCGCAAAATATTGGCCCACCAACACCGGATTCTCTCCATGAGGAATACCGTTTCCACTGGTAATTTCCCATTCGTAGATATTTTTCTCAGGGTGGAACTGCACGCCGTAAATCGGGTAGTTGATTGCTTCAATAGCCGCAATAAAGGTTAAACCGTTCGCGTCTTGGCTTGTTGCCAACGTTTTGTAAAATAGGTCCAATCCCGATGCTGAGAAATTCTGAAAAAACAAACAAATAAGAAGGTAGGTAAAAACAAAGGATTTCCCGTGGTTGAATTCCTTGGAGGCGTTGTGGAGTTGTTATTACTTGCGGCGTCATGCACCAGTGATGGAAGTTGGCCGCGACATTCTCTGTTTGCATGACATTCACAAGTTCCGTCGACGCTTGTGAAAACATTCGGCTCCCAGAAGCATCTGTATTCAATAAAGTAAAGTTAACCTTGAAAATGAGCATCAAAAGAAGAAAAGAGAGGAAAAAATCCTTACCGGGCGTAAAAGCCAACGTGAGTGCCATGTCGTCGGCTTCACAGCGCTTGAGCCAATCGACATTACCAGCGGACAAATAGGTCAATTCTTCGAATCCCAAACAAGTACCCCAAACTGGGAAGAAATCTCCCTCGTCATTGGCTGTAAGTGCTTTCTGGTACAGAATGGACGCTGCCTTGGCGTAACCAGAACGCGAGGGCCGTAAACTTGCCGCACCACCGGGAAACAAAACTCTATAATATATGAGAATAATAAAAATAAATACATGCTTATTTATCATCAACCAAAAATAAAGGATGACGTACCCGTTGATAGACTTGAAGATCTCATCATAGTAAGTATCGGGCTGATTTATCCTGAAAGGTAAGCTATTCTTAGACTGATAACAAGAGATAAATAATAATAATAAACAAAATATGCAAAGTAGTTAAAAATAAACAGTAATGATAATAAAATCGTTGATTTACAACCGTTATTAACAGAAAGTTACAGACAGTAAGATTATTTAAAGACTGAAGAAACAAAAATTTATAAAAAAAGGTTATAACTAGTTTTAAGCACCCGTTTGGAGAGTTTTGCAAAATAATAATGTATGTTTTTTTTTCAAGTGAAATCTGCAGCGTAACTGAAATGTAATATCTTTTAGATATTAGGTGTGGTGTTAATGTTACTTGATGGGAACAGCTCGAGCTCCACCCCCTTCGACGAATTTTATGTAAGATGCTGCAATGTAGCTTGTCGTGCCCTCGGGTGCTTTCTGGCCGCAGGATGACGTGTACTCCTGCGCTAAGATCCCTGCAACGCAAATGCAAGATAACGCTCAAAATATCGTCACACCAGACTGAAAACAAATTTTTACCAATAATGGGTCGATTATTCACAGTTGCAGCATGTTCGTGGACCGTGGAAGGAAGAGCATTGACTTTGTCTAATCCCAACGCCAAAAAGGCTCCCAGTAGCCAATAAAAACTCGGCATAGTTTACCACTAATTCGCAGTGCAACAGCGTCAAAATTTCGACTGATGACTAGTGCAAGATTATAAAACGTGGCACGTCCTTCGTGCCGTGCTGCAACGCTATCAATATTACGATAAACGTTTGTTATCTTGAACAAGGAGGCGTAAAAACCCTGTCTTCGATTTTTTTTACAGTATTGTATAGTTTTAAAATGTTGTATAACTTCAAGATTACATAATAAACGGCTGAATCACGTGATACAAATTTGACCACGCAAAATAAAAGGGTGGCTTATTGCCTGTTGTTTCTGGTTTGTCATTGGTTTAAGCGTACAAATCTATGGAACCATAAAACGAGCCATGCAAACGATTGTCATTCAAATATTTAGATTCGAATCTTCAAAGCTGCTTAGTAACGGACTGTTTATCAAATTTCCCATCAAAACCTGGAAGTAGAAGAAAAAATAAAGGAAAATGGTCAGATAAGAGGTTGGATTCCAAGAGGCCTTATTCCAAGTTAGGGTTCACGGTGGTATTGGTAGGCAGAGTAGGGGTCAATTGTAGCATTTCGAAATGTTTAAGTTACCATTCAGAAACGAAACGTGCTACGGGAGTTCTGCTATTAATTTGCATCAAAACCGCTAATTTTCATCTCCTTCAGATCTAGTTTTATTGAAAATTAGATCTATCACTTTACTGAGGCCAAAAGTGACAGATATTTTGTCCCAACCCAACTGCAAACAGTCCCTTCTCCCTGATAGCTTGTACTCCTGGAAGTGCCTCTAATTTGCCCGGTTTTTAGCCTTGTTTTTCGTTCTCCTTGAAGCTCACTGTGTTACATTTAATAACCAGAACACCATCGCATATAGCGATTGTAATTTCATGCCACAGTCTTTTTGAACACGAAAACAGAAATATAAATCTGAAAGCTGTCCTATCTAGCCCGTCCCTACTTAATAATGAAGGAAACAATTGAAAAAGCATAACCAGTTCTACCTACGAAAAGCGGCTAAATCAGGCTTTATTCTATTTCCTAAAGGATACTTGCTTTTTTTACAACAAGCATGCATCGTTTGCTCAACTCATTATTCTGGTCAGCCTCAGAGAATCTTCCGTTCAAAAGCTACGATTTTTTTTAACAATTGGCTTGCTTTCTAATTAACCCAAGTCTCATCTATCAATGACGTGCATGTAAACATTTTGTCATTCACTGTTTTGCCAACTGAAATGTATAGTTTTGGGTTACCTTTCAGCCATTTCTTCCAGCAAAGCCATGGAATCCGACGGAGAAGATAATCTTTGTCCTGACAAGGACGAGGAAGGCTTGCTGGGCCCGCAAGCTTTGTTTACATACAAGTGGCGCTTGGGTAAAGAGCGCTTGGCTGTCATGAGGCGGATGTCGCTCAGGGACATGGAAGAACTGGCCCGGGAATCAGGCAACCCGGAACCCATTTCTGACAACGGGGTCGAAACGGGCAAATCGAGTTTGGAAGCCATGACGGAATTGAGCTCGGACAGCGACGCCACCGAGCCGCCCGTCCGGGCCAAATTCCGTCGGTAGCGGTACAAAAGCCCGCAGCGTATTAACATGAGAACAAAGCCGAAGAGCAAGCAACTGGCGCCACTACCGAGAAAGAAGTACTTTTTGGCGCTGGATTCGGCTCCTGGTTTGAACTGCACTAAACCTACGATGACTAAAGTGATGCCAATCAAGAGGGAAATGACTAGGAAGTGCAGCAGAGGAAATTTGCCGTAACAACAGTAATCAGAGGCCAGTTCTTCCTCCGTGAGCGGAACGGGATTGCCGGAAGCCAAGGTTGTACGTGACACGGAGGTGGGCATGCTCCCGCGGGAAATGGTCGGAATTAGGGAAGTGGGCGTGTTGGGAGTACGCGAGGTTGCCGAAGTGGCTATACTGGATAAGGACGGGGAATTGGACCAAGTTTTGGAATCAGAGGATTTTAATGCTAAGCGATTGGGCCGATTTTGCTTCTGGCGATTTAGTTCGTGGCGGCGACGCTCGTGGCGCACGGCCACAGCAGGCATTGCCCCAATCATGATGAGTGGCGAAGTCACCTTAGGTGTGCAACAAGAATTAGGAAACTATCTACCCCCCCTAAGAAAATAATCTGTAAACGAAAATAAGCAAAATTAAATCAATCGATCATAAATTAAAGAAGCAGAATAAATCAATCAAAATAAAACAACAACTAATAATATTTGAAAATAAATAATAGGAATACCACTCAATGGAACGAAAATAGAGTAAAAGTTTAGTACGTGAAAACTGCACGTAAAAAAATCTGAAAAAAATAATAAGCTGTTCTAAAAAAATAAATAAATAGAATATCCCAAACTTTTCAACCTAATTAATTAATGAACACAAGGCGAGTATTGTGTTAAAAACTCGTAATAGTACTTAAACACACAAGAAATGGTAGACTACGAGGTGAAGTGTCGTAGAATTAAGATTTCGTAACTGAAATATGGAAAAGGCTCATAGAACTTTCAAATTTAAAATGTATTGGAATATAAATCGTAGAAAAGGTTGGAAAAAGACTTTTGGTTGTCGAGAAAATAGCACACGTCGCGAGGCCAACAGTTTTTTGGTTCAACATTCATAAAAAGCAAGCAATTCTTTCAGAACCATCACGAATAAAATTCAGCCCGAAAAAGAAATTTTTCACTTTTTCAACCAACCAGAGGCATGGGGTTATAACCGCAATTCAACTAATTAAGGGAAGCAGTAAAATGCTTACATAAAAAAACTTCGCATGTCTACACGTTTTCAGTCTTCCAAAACGCCTCCTCCCCTCATTTTGGTCCTGAGATATCTTTTTTTTTTTTGCCTCCGAAACAAAAAGGGGCGTTGAAGCCCTACTTGGCCAAAATGTGGCAACCAACCCCAACTCCGGGTTAAGGACATCAGTTTGTACGAAAGAAACACATCAGAGGAGGGGTGTACTTTAGGAAACGATTTACTGTCACAATTTCGGCAAGGTATTAAAGCAGGCAAAATGAGAATCCCAAAAGTTACTAAAAAATGGTAGGAGATTTCGCTGAGCAGATTCCTTTTAAAATACGAAAAGTCTAGAAAATGATATAGTTCCGCTTTCGGAGGGGGGAAAAGAAATTTTACTTCTCTCTCGCAAACTTTCGCTCTCTTGGAAAAGATTTAAAAAGGATAAGAAGACTTGTTTTTAGCGTTTAGCATTGGTAATGAGGCAGACTTTAATATCCGTCGTCTCGACGCTTTTTTCTTCCTCCAGGTCCGCCAAATCGGCGTCAAGCACCGTGGCAGTCTCTTCTTGCTCGCGTAATTCCTCGACATCCATTTGGGATTGTTCCTGGTCTTGAGAATCGCTCCTTAATGTCAGCGTCTCCATTTGACTCTCCCCTTCCTCCATAATCTTCTCTAAAGGCAGATCCAACGCGCTGTGCGGCGTGCCGGGAGTGGGCGTCATCGAGTCGGGGGGCGTTTTCATCAAACTCGGGTTGATGTGGCCGTTATAGAACTTGTGATGCGCGGGAGATTTGAGGCTCGTGGTCGAACCACCCAAATGCACGGCTGCAGGCAAGCCTGCCTCGAGATCTCGCGGGTGCTGGCTGAACTTGGTGCCCGATTTAGATCGAGCCAAGCGTCGGGTGATGTAATGCTCGAACTTTTCTTCCTCTTTCCTCGAAACCAGACGGTTAATGATGGTTAAAACTAGACCAATTAGGACTAGGAAACAACCCGTGCCTAGGAGTTCTTCCCAGTCGCGGGTGGAGTAACCGGGCAAAAGGGAGCTGATGATGAGCATCAGGCCCAGGATGACGAACACAATGCCCACGTGAAACATGGTTACCGTGCCCATGACCTTTGTAGACAAGAGGTTGGGTTGTTTCCGTTGGACGCATTTTGTGCGACCGTCCAAACTGACGATGGAGCCACGTGGGCTTCGCAAGGAATATTGCGAACCCAAGAGTCCGACCGAGCCACCAGATTGCGTGCTGTTGCGCCGAGCGCGGGCTCGCTTTTGTTCCTCGCGACGACAGCGCTGCCGCCGGATGGCTAAGGCAGACTGAACCGCTTGCATCCTCATGAGATTATGGGGATTTGAGGGAGTTCGGGAAGTCGCTGGATTGTGTAGATGGGAAATAGTAAGAGCTGGGATTGTGTGGGAAAAACACCAGCTTTAAGAAAGTGGGGCTAATGGCCTTAACGCCCGTAACCAGCACAAACTGTTTACTAAAAGCTACCAGATCTGGAACGAGGCAACACTAACCCCCCACAGAAAAAGGTCAATCGTTAATAAGGCAGAGTGATCAATGTTGGTTCAATAGCATCATGCTTAGCTATACAGCAAAACTTTCGGGAACAACAACAGAATTACCATAGGAACTGCTCCGAAGCTTGGAAAGTAGTGGTCGTTTTCTGAGTTAATTAAGAGAAATGAACCCAACATGTTGTAATGGCTCTATGGTAAAGCATGTAGCAAGTCAAAGAGATTTTCTAAAAAATTAGGTTAGAAATAAATTTGAAACATGAGTTAAAACAAAAATTCATTTGTTCGATAATAAGGAAAAACCTCGATGTTACGAACCTTCCGGAACCAGAAATACACTTTAATATATGAGACGTTCGTTACAAAAGATGCTTTTTCTTTATATCGGTAGAAATCGGGACCTTAAAATTTGTTCAGTGTAGGCAGTAGATCGTTATAAAAAGAGTTACTTTAAAGAGCTATTGTAAATGGAAAAATCTTAAAAAAATTTAGGAAAAGAAATAGGAAAATTTCAAATAAAGTTAGAAAAGTTTAGTTTGTGGGTTTAATTAGTAGGTACAATTACTTAGGCCTAAGTTCAGTAAGATTCCTTTAACCGTATTAGTAATTAGATACCACTGACATCTTCTAAAATCTAGCACGGAGAAGCAGCAATGATTTGAGCTCGCATTGCGATAAAATTTAAAAACTATTCTAATTATCTCTCCTTAATATCAAACAGGAAATTTACTAAATATAATTAGCATAACTGGATTCAACTTTTGAGAAATTACTGCTTTTAAAATTGTTTTCTTTGTTCTTTTCAGCTTTCCTTAGGATTGAATTTTGTTGTTATTTGGCAAAGCTTTGAATGCGGAAACAACGACTTATACCAGATTTTACACCTAATGTTAACGTATAGTAGAATCTCGTTGTAACAAACCTTTTTATAAGGAACTGTTTGTTATAACAGATTAGTTGTAGGTTTGAGTTTTGTTTATGTAAACAAAAAGGTGGTTGACATAACGAACTTCAAATATAACGATAAAGTTTTGGTCCCAAGACATGTTTTTGTAGAGGGATTCTACTGTATGCTATCTGTTGAGGTTGATTCTCGACATTGTCGTGATTCTCGTGATTGTCGTGATTCTCGACATAACTACATAAGTTTTAATAACACGCTATCCTATTAGGTTTAGATGGCCAAACGTAAATTTGTATTGATTGTTGTTTTCCAGTTTTTTTTTTTTTTTTTTAAAAATCTGTCCATAAAACCCGCTGCAGTTTATAGATAATGAACCCCCAATCGCTTACAAATTTATTAATAGCCTTTTAAAGGAAAGCATTGAACTGATGCGGTAGATATCCCTAAAGTGACATTACTGTCAAAACAGTTTCTTGGATTTTTAATCCGTTTTTATAGTTTAATATCTAAAAATTTCTCCTGTTATTCCCTCCCAAGGACTTTGTGTAAATAGGGCCTTAAGTAACGAATGTGCAAGTTTGGTGTAAAACGTAGCGCTTTAAAAAGTAAAATTTATGAATTATCAAAATCCTGTCGAATTCTTGAATTCTAAATGTAAAGTTTGTAAAAGTGATGAATTTTGATTTTCCGTCTTCAAAAAATTGTACGCTATAATTGCGTCCGTGTTAAGTAAACTGATTCAGATATTCGATATTCTAGAAATTTCCCTAGAAAGGCAACATTTAAGAATTAACAGTTGAACAACTTAAAACGTTTTCACTTTTCCCAAGAAAACTTTGAATCCTAATATATATATATCCCTGCTTCATTGCTGTCACTAGCCGTCTTGTGGCGCTTGCGTCGAACTTAAATCAAAACAAGCGTTATTCTTACAAAACTACACACTAAGAACCTAATAGTGCTAGCATTATCCAAAGTTCCCTACATACTCAACTACTACTTTCACATATAATATAGGATACATCCTGTTTTATTTTAAAATGCACGAAAAAGCTTTGGACTGTTACCACTACGCATCACTTTAAGAATACATTAATTTATAACTCCTTACTTCGCACAATATAAATAAATAACCGTGAAGATTATTTAGCCTTGACACACGTAAGAATAACTCCTAAACTATGTATTATAAAACTAGCAGAACTATTTTCACAAAACTTCCTATACGAAGATTTAATTATTGCAACTGGATCTTGCGCAGAGCAACGCAGTTTAACAAAACACGACCTTCGTCACTACAAGGCGCTAGCTCCGTATACAGCTTGAGGCTCTATTAAACGTCGTCAATACAACGCAGTTCCACACTCGGTGTAACACAATTTCAATTCTACAATTCCCAAAAGTTCCATTAACACCATATAGCTAAGCATAGTCACTTTTAAGCATTTTATTCCAAAAAATCCTTTACACCTACAACATGAGGACGTTGCACAACAGCGCCATCATGAGTCTTCAAAAACAAATAACAAAATTTAAACTATATACCTCCCTTTTTTCTTCACCCAGTCGTGCCACTAGCAATGTCAACAACGTTCCAGCTCTCAATACGCCATTTTCTCAATTAGTACAGCTTGGTTCAGCTCCGAACCTTGGCTCTACACAGGGGGCGTTGCCACTGTTACCACTCAACTAGTCTGAAAAGCCCTCTCTTCCCTTAACTGGGTAGATTATCGCACTGAGGAAGGAAACGCCGTTTGTCGATAACTTTTCCACCAACTTAATCCTCGCTACACAGAGTTTTTCTTTTCGTTTACATCAAGAAAAACTCCTAGGTTTTGTCTATACTAAAAACTAACCCCAACTACACTTTTTGCTACCACTAAATGCCAATCCTGGTCCAGGAAGCCGTTTCTGCAAACTACTGGCCGCAACACTGGCTCTACACCCCGACTTTCGGGTTGAGCTGCTGGGGGCCTGGCGAGCTAGACCCGCGTCAATGAAGGGACAAACTTGAAAAAGCAAAATTACGTTCACCCAGGTTTTTCTCTCTCTATTGATCTTGTAGACCCCCCCGTTTTCCACAAAACTCGGTTATGACGCCGCTGCTACCCGCTCTGCCGCCGCTGTGCTACATTTCCAATTGTGCGCTTGACGCAATGCGCAGTACTTCATCCCTCCCTAGCACGGAATTCCCAAACAGTTCGCAGTCCCTAGGGTTCCAAACTTCTTGACCTTTCAAACAGCAATTCCACGATGCTCTTCATCTTACATGAAAAAGGGAACAGGGCAGACCAAAGGGCAAATTAGGCAAATAAGGCCAGAGTTTCGCAAGACAAAAGGTGGCAAGCGTTTTGGAATCAACGAGCCCGAAAAAGAAAATATATCACAGACTAGGAAATTTTCGATTTTTCAAGTGGAAAGACTAAAACATGGCCAAGTGGCGAAAAACTTTACCTCCATTGTTCTTCTAAGTAACTGTTCTAAAGCTCTTTCGCTATCAGCCTTTTGATTTTTTTAAGAATTGTTGATTTACAAAAAAAATGATAATAATAAAAAAATAAACTAAGTGGCAGAAATAAGAGCAAGGAACGTTCAATATCTTTTTCACCGTTCAAGGGATCGACTTGGTTGGATGGAGACAACTGCTATGCATCAACGCTGTAGACGAAATTCATTGATCTTCCTCGGCTCTTCACGAGCTGTCTCTTCCTTTTACCTTGTATTTTCTGCTCTTTTTTGCAAAGGGCAACTAAATTTATTTTTGTTTTAAAAAAGAAAAATCGTCCTGTAAAGTGTATCAGAACAAGCAGACCAAGCGGAAAAGCCTTTTTGAGAAGTCCGAACTCAATCGCCAATCCTGTTTCCAAATGTTTGCTCTTGTCACATTTCAGCTTGTCCAGGCCTTCAAAGCCCTTTGGAGAGAAAAATCATGTTTTTCTGGGCTTCAAACCGAAAGTATATATACAGTAAAGTACACAGATACAACATGCGTTTGATCAATACAGTTGACATTGGTAACAAAAAAAAAAAAAAAAAAAAAAAAAAAAAAAAAAAAAAATAGAAAAAAAAAGAAAATGAAAAGAAACTATACGACGCGACCCAACCAACGCAAACCCAGTCAACTTCCGCTTTCGTTATTACGGGAACGGGGAGTTTATGAGGGAAAGTTCCCCACGACGCTGCCGACGACGCCATTGGACTCATTAAGAACGATTTGCCATGACAATTAGCGGTTCTTGTCATAGCGCACGTTAGTGAGGGAAAAACGGGTGAAAAATGATGAGGAGGAGAAAATCTCCTCTAAGCCAAACTAAAAGACTCCAATACAGATTCCACAGAACAAAAAAGCAGGCAATCAATAACAGCGAATACATTAAGACGTTTTTTTAGCCTTTCAGAAGAATTGAAGGCGCCTTAACTTTTTCACGTTTCCTGGTATTTTTTTACCTCTAAGACATCCTTTGTTAAGAGATGGGGTTTTATGTTCTTAACGCATATTTCTTTTATATTTTTGCTTGATTTTAATGTGAAAAAGTACATTTTACAGTTTCTTGTTTGTTATCCTTCCTAAGACTGTCCAGATTTGTTGCAGGAATTCTGAAACAGAAGTAGAGACGTGGCGAGGGAGAATGCGAGAGGAATGGGGAGAATGAATAGGTGAGCATTACTAATGCAAATCGTGCCCAACAAAACACGGAAATGCAAGCGTACTGGCTAGAGAACAGCAACAACGCAACAATACCTCTTAATCAGGCTGCGTAGGAGTTCTTCGACCCACCATTATGTTGTAAACAACGTCGCTCTTTGTTGGGAGGCAGAAATGTTTTCCCAGAGTGGAATAAAAGGACGGTGATGGAAATGCGGGTTGACAATATGGGGAGGAAGTGAGTGACAAGTGAGGAAATTGTTGCACACCTTCAAGATAACCCTTCTACGAACCTTTCTGGTTGTATTTCTAACTTCTTTGTATTTTTAACTTCGTCATTTTGTTCACTGCGTTTTTCTAAAAAAAAGAAAAACAACAACAACTTATAGAAGCGTGAGAGCAGCTCGTTGCCGTTTCTTCTCCGGAACACAGTGTACACAACAGTTGTACAGAATAGAAGAGAGACAGGACAGTGCGACCAATTTTCTGCTCTTAAAATTTCTTTTCACGTCCAGAGAAAACTCTACTCCAAAATTGTACTCGTTAAATGAACTAGTGTACTTGCTATCAAAGGAGGCATTCCACGCTTTACGAAGACGAAAAATGAGACCAGACGACCACGAAAACTGGAGGCTCTTCCAAGTGTACGAATGAAATACTGGGTACATAACTTGAATCTGTGATTATTACTATTAGTCCGTGTGATCTGCCGTAAGGAAACTAATCGTCTGCATTAATAATAACAAATAAAATAAAAAACTTATCATGGACTTAAAATATTCTAATGAAAACTTGCGGACACACTCCTTCTCGATACTGGAAACCTTATTGCTTTGATTTGTGCAAAAAGATGCACGATTTCGCCAAATGCTTAATGAAAACATGAAAAGGCGACGTTGTCGCGGAGTAGCTCTGGCATCCGCTATTTCCCTCTATTTTGGTCAATGGAATGGTCAAGTGTTTGGCATTTTCAATTGTAGGTAAGTACAGCGTTACCAGGTCGTGCACTACAGCGCGTTCCTCATTGTCAAAATGGCAAAGGCCAAAGCGTACTCAACATTACTTTGAAGTTTTAAAATATCGTGCTAAACTCAGTGACTTAGATTCGCGGCTAATCTTTCAATAGCTTATTCTCTAACTTATTTCCAACGCAAAACATATATTTTCCTTCATTCTTAGGTACAACGAAATTAACAGAACTCGTTTACTAAAAAGATGCAGCGGATTCATTTTTTATTTATTCTCTCAACTCAATTTTCCAATTTTTGAACTAAACTTTCCCGTGTGGACTTAGTCGTATTCATTACGTGTTTGATTTGTTTCCAGCTCAAAACACTTGTAGTTCATTGATTATAATTTTTGAATGGTTTGTCCGATGTCCCGCCCCTCCTCTATACGATTTTATGAATCTTCTTTCCTTACATTGTTTTATTTACATTTAAATTTGAACTTAAGTAATTGATTTCTTTTTTCTATCTATTCTTTTTGTAGTTTGTTCGTTAGTTTGAGTTAAAAGATGATAAAAATCGAATTGATTTATTTACCTTCTCAGATAATTTATTTGCTTTACTCAGCTTTTTAGTCGAATAATTGAGTGGTTTAGGTAATGTTGCGTTGCAAGTTAAATGGTAGCTAGTAACGGCATGGCGTGCAGAAACCCAATTGGGCAAGTTCCAAAACCTGCAATTTCCCTTTTAGCATGAAGAACCTATAAAGGTCACAGGCTAAGTAAACAATTCCCCGTGAGGGTTTGTTTTTTTAAGGGTAGACTTTGTTTATGACACGTATTGAGTTTGTGTTTGGTTGCATATTACGTAGTGGCAAAAGCTCGAGGGATCATTCAAGAACGAGAAAAACAAGGCAAGTCCCATTCATCATAAGTTGGTAGTACTGTACCGTGCTATCCTGGTCTCTATTCCAATGTCTAGTAACGTAAGTAATAACCCGAACAGAGGAAAGGTACTTTGGCTGCAGCAATGGCTGTAAATCTATTGTTGGATACTGTCATGAAAAAAGCAACGAAAAGGGTAGAAAACGCAATGGACTGAACCCGGTACTAGATGTGTGGTCTTACGGTATAATGGTTTTACAGCGGTTTGATTTACTACGTTGCGGGTGTATTGAAATAGAAGCGGCTTATCAATAGAGTGCAGAACAAGGTAAAATTTTACTTGAGGTTAACTTTCGAGCTTGGGAGAAGTAATTGACCCAGGACGTAAGGCAATAGTTTTAATACTAATCTTGTAGTAATTCCAAAGTAACGAGTTTCTAGAAACGAAATCGTTTTACGAAAAGTTCCATGTAGACACTTAACTTATGATGGACTTCCGATGCTCGTGGATAAGATTTGTTTCTAAGTTTGGGGCAAAATCACACTTGCAAATCAGGGCTCGATTTGCAGATTTTTTCAATATCGGACAAGACTTATGGCATTCTGTTTTTTTTTTTTTTTTTTTTTTTTTTTTTTTTTTTGGCGAGACATGCTCGATTTAATACTTCCAGGAATTAAAAAAGCTGTCTCTTTTTGTAATAAGGAAATTGTCAATTTTTCAATATTTCATATTTCCAGGCAAAATCTTGTTTCCGAAAATTATAGAAAAATACAACAATGTTAGGAAAAACACAGAAAATACGACGATGTTAGGAAAATAAAGAAAATACAACGATAATAAATAACTGCCTTTCCAGGACTGGAAAGAGTGATTTTGTTTTGTAACCAGCGAGAGACTGGTTACGTTTTTCATTAAGATGTTTTCCAGGATTAAGTTTCGAGGTCAGTGGTTACATAATAATGAGGTTATGTTACGGGTTTCTGATTAAGTTAATCTAAAGCAGCGATTGGAAAGCAGTTATTGTGGCTATAAAAAACGTTATATAAGAGAGTATTCACTTCCAGGCGCTGGATCCACAAAATAATGAATTACTGCTCGGTGCAACTTAGTGGTAACTTTACACGATATAATGTAAGAAATACTGCAATAAAATCGTAACAGATTCCTTTCGCAAATTAGTCTTTATAGGCTTGTCAATCTAATACGATCAAATTTTAAAAAGTCTGTTGATTCGATGATGGACAGGATAACTCTTCGATAAATCCAAAGTTCGTTGTGAACGTAAAGATTCATTTTTAACATGTTTCCCGTAACTTCAGAATTCAAGACCTTTGATCTCTACAGGTTCGTTACGTTTTGATCCGTAATTCTTTATTATAACGTTTTGATCCTGTTTTCTTGTCTGAACATTGTACCATAAGCTTCCTTGTTATTTTAAACCCTTAATTTCTGTTTATGATGCTTCCTTTATATGTACGTATTCACATTTGGATACAACTGCTTATGTTGTTACCGTTTTTTTTTTTTTTTATTAATAGAGGCTCGCGCTTATTGCTGTGCGGTTACTGCTAACTTCGGAAAAATGAAAGAGTAAAATGATTCTAAATATGACCAGTCCTGGGAAAACTGAAGAATTGAAGAGAAATGAAAACAGCTTGTTTTCGTAAGAAACAATTCTCTGTTGTTTATTAAAGATGTTTGGCCTATTCCAAATGCCAATTCGACAACTGAGCTTCTTTGTTAAAATATTTACTTCATTGTTTTCATTCAAATTTATCCACGTTAACAGCGAATCAAGATTTCATTGCAGGGTCAAAATTAGGTTCAGGATGGCAACAAAATGCAACTGTTAAACAACTGACAGACTAATTTTTTACGGAACAATCCTAGAAGCAAACAGTTGCTCATGCGCGACAGAAGCAACAGAGATTATCATTCAAGCAAATAAACGATCTAACTCGAGTCTAAGAGTATTTAAAAAACACTTTAACGAACTACAGTTTACTCCCCAACAACTTTGGCTTATAAGACGTATCGAAAGAAGAATTGTACTGAAGCACGTAGTTACGAGCATTGGTTCACGCCTGAACCCTAACTAAAAGAAGCAGAATTGAGTGTAAGTAATATACAAACAACAATAAGTCATATTTTAAATCAAGGTTCTTGCCTTTAACGCTGGAAGCGCTAGCTGCGGAATTTACTCAGCTAAGCCAAAGAAAAAGTACCAGTGCTCTGAATTTCTCAACTAATTTATCATTTCAATGCAAAATTGCTGTCAGCGAAAGGAAGGCCTGTCACCAGTTACCAATTGAACAGCTTACTACTTCCACGTTTTTAGTGAAACCCCATTCCTTCTGAACGCGTCTTTCGTTACAGCAGTCAGTCCTGGACAAATTTATTGAACGAAATGGCACGCTATATTTCACAAAGGAAGGTTCTAACTTAATTTTCTTCCGTAACAAGCCATAGATACGACAGCCAAGCCAAACAACATACGTGTCATTTACTAACCTAGAAAAATCACTGAAATCACTGAAATGGGTGATCTGGAAGCTCATATTAGCATACGACATGCTGTAAGCCGCGCATACCAGTAACACTGCCCTTAATGTGAAACCGGGTCCGCGTAAGTCGAGGGCCCACTGCTAATCTTTCCAGTGATTGCCTAATAACTTTAGGAGCTATCCGGTGGTAATAACGCCCATCGGATTAGTGTACTATAGAAGTATCCCATTGCGAATGATCAGATCTGAAAATAATACCTTCAAATCTGTCACTACGGCTTCGCGTTCCCAAGTGACTCATAATACTATGGTTTTTACCGCGTCAAAACCGTCACTACAAATAGGCATCAGTACTGTCATAACACTAAAACACACTAACAACAGTTTATAATTATAAACAAACATTATTGGTTAAAATAATTCAAATTCTTTCATTGTGAAGTTTAATTCCACTTTCCACAATTTCCAATTACGAACGATTTTTAGTTTTTCCTCATTTTTCGCACGCTTCGTAAGTTATATGTTCGCACGAGCCAACAAGAGCCCAAAAATACGGCCCTTCTTTCTCCCTTCGGGCAATACTTCAATCCTCTTTATGTGAACGGATCCTTATCGTAAGCCAAGATCTTCCTGTGTAGTACTGTCCTAAATTGGATGCGGAAGCGAACTTCCTCGAGTACGCATTGACCATAAACCGACAGAGAAGAATAAAAAGGAGGGTCGAAAGTTCTTAAGAACGTGTAGTAAGCCCAAAAATCCCAATATCGCGTTCGCGTGCCCTTTCTTTAAAAAAGCCTGTTATGCTGCATACGACGCCCGTCGTGCACGTATACAACACATAAGATCTCAACACTAATAACACCAGAAACTCCCACCCTTCCACCCCCGACAAACTTCCCTTGTTCAACCCTTAAACTGCACCAGCTATAAAGTACCATCGCGTGTCGATCCAAGGTGACAATGACATGGCAGTAATAATGTTAACCCATGGAACTTAGCGTTTGAAAGACAATGTCTTGCTCACCCCGTGTTTTAGATTTTAAACAAAATTGTAACGCACCCACCAATACTATTACACCAACATTCTGCCCTTTCATAAGATTTTCCACGAAAATCGTGTTCAGGAAGCGAAAGACTCTTTATCTCTCATCAAATAGCGTCTCGAGCTCTTAGGAGTCAATATAGCTTGAATACATACCATCCCTTAACAACATCAACTCAAAGAAAGGAGAAGCTGCCTCGCACAAAGGGCAATGACTAAAAGAACCCAGAACGAATCCAGAAAGCGAGAGAGAGCTACTGAGACAAGTAGAAAGAGAGAGAAAAAGACTAACGCCATTGCTGCAATGAAACAGATGAAAAGTGCTAGCTAGCAAAAAAAAAACACGAAAAAGTAACCAGAAAAAAGTAACCAGTAAAAGACAACAAAGTAAAATACGATAAATTAAGTTCAATAATAAAATATATGTAAATAAATAAAACTAATAATAATATAAATAATACTAAAAAATCTCTTCATAACGAACTGTTGGCTACAGATAATTATTTCAAAGGTTCCAAGTTAAGTAAACGTTAACAAAAAAAAAAAAACGTCCAGTGCAACGAAATTCGGAAAAGCCGAACATATTTCTGTTCTTAGACCACTCGTTATAGCGAGACTGATGTATATAACGATTGAAAGTAACAATACGATATGACAAAGTCACGAAATTAAATTAAGAGTAAATTTCTAAAAGGCCAAAAACGAGGCAAAAAATAGCTATTATCAGGGCCGTACCTAGCATTTTACTTCGGGGGGGGGGATGTGGGGGTGGTCTTGAGAGTTCGGGAGAGGTTTTGCTCTAAGCAATTTTTTTTTTTAAAAAAAACTTTAGGCGTTTCCCTATCTTCCTTATTATAAAGTAAACATTTCGGGGGGGGGGGGGGTTAAATCCCCATTACCACCCTAAACACGGCTATGGCTACAGATTTAAGAATTGTCATTATTAACTAAACGCTAAAGTCACAAACGAAATACTGCCCATGACAAAGAATCTTAAACATAGTACACAAACTACAAAGTTAAAATAAATTAGGAAAACTACATACGACGTGGATTCCAAAAACTCTGAAAATTAGTGAAAATTAAGAAATACTAAATTGGAATATTCTTCGAAGATTTCTAGAAAACGAAGGCAAAACCTCTTCTGTCTTTACATACATAGTTAGCATGCTGGTTGCTGGCTTATACTGAAGTTAAATTTGTATTAATACATAATAGGTTGACACTTTTCACATTAGGTCCAACAAACATGTGTCAGTTTTTTATTTTAGTTCGTTTTAAAAGCAACAAAAATAAACATGTCACGATACAGTAAAATTAGCAAAATTAAAACGATAAAAGCTAAATTATTACAACAATGAAATACAGAAACTATGAAAGCATAAGAGTCAAAAATTAATTAAACTCGTTGAAGATAAAAGTAGCTGTCATTTCTATAAAATAGACTAGACGATAGTAAGCTTTCTTCGAATATTGGGTACGTTAATAGCCTTCAATATTCTCCGTTTTACGGACAAATGCCCATTAAGAGACTCAATGTAGTATCAACGACGACACTGTCCGTGATATCATTTCAAACAAACAACATTGTGTTGTGTAATATGAGTTAGCAAGAGGTAACAGTGACAATGTTACGGTCCAATGCACGTTGATGGACAACTGAGATATGTGTTAGGATCGTTGCCCGTCCTTGGAATCAAAGTTTGATTGTTTTGCTTTTGTTGTCAGTTCCATAGCTGAAACCGTACATAACACGTTATGCTAGAGAGGCCGGAGAGCAGAAAAAATCAAGCTTAATTGTACCAGGACTTAATGATTTCGTATGTTGGCCGTGGCTATCCGCATTGTGTGTGCTATTTTATCGAAATTTTTTTCCATAGTCAATTTCTCGCCACGACATTGTTAATGATGTTTTTCCAACCTTACTCCATTTTTGCAGCATCCCCTCTCCCCCCTTTGCTTCTTCGTTCTTTTCTAAACCTTTGCCTTAAGCCCACTGAACTCCATCCATAATATCAACAAACAAAGCTTCACGTGCCTTTCCCAAGTACTAAGGAAATGCGAGAGACTTGACGCTGTAAAAATCGACTAAAACGCAGGAAAAGAAATTCTCTCAAACTGGCCTTGGTTTAATAATTTACACCGAAGAAAGTGACAATGAATAAATCGAATGAAATTACCTTGTGGCAGGTATCGTGCGAATTGAAGATAAAACAAGTCGGGGGAGAAAGTCCCACTTTAATCACGTGCTGGTAGCAATTATTCCACGTTAAGGGCGAGGAAGACAATTATTACGTTTATTTTTGTTTCTGTGCGGGAAGCGAATGAAAAAATGGGAGAAGTTTCGAATTGACGCACCAAACACACACGCTTGCTGCTGCTGAATCCTACGCGGTTTTTCGTCACATTGATGCTGTGGCCCAAGCTGGGCGAGTTGGTAACCCGGGTTTAGATCGTCCGTCTTTCGTAAAACAGCCCCCCCTTTTGCTCTTTCTCTCGTCCTTCCCCAACCCACGCGGGCGCAGACTCTCACCGAGCCCTTACGCGCAACCCCGTCTTGCCATATTGGTTCAAGTAAGAAATAACGTGAAGCTTTGGCTATAACTTCAAAGGAGTAAGCGAGAAAAGAAACAATTCACTCCTACCCAGAACCTCCCACCTGCCTCTCCCACTCTACCTTACTTTTCCCTGACTGTCAGGAGTGCAACGCAAACTGCTTGAAACTCGGAAAGGCATTGTTTAATTGCATTACAAGAGCCTTAATCAAGTATTCGACTAGAAAATAAAGTCCAAAAAATATGCTCGACCATAGCTTCGTGCAGAAGAGAGAACGTATGCTGGACGCTGTCATTCTTCAGCGGGCGCCAGTTGGGATAACACCGCACTTACGGGTTTCCTGTGCAGCGGTAGCGCCCGTAGCGGGGGATAAGGGTAGAAGCATTAATGGGAGATAGCCTCAACTCCCTAGAGAGAACTCTCCCCTTGCCTCCCACTGACGCCTCCTTTTCGTTGACTTATCTCTATCCCTCGGTACTGACGCAACGAGACGAGAAAACAGCTAAGGGCGTCTCTACTATTTGGCTATCGCAAGCTCACAGACGACGGTCACGGTATTAATGCAAACGAGACAAAAGGCGAACCAACTGGGTCCTTGGAGAGAGACATGTTTTCGTATTAGGTGTGAAAATTAGATGTGCCTTGTTAGAATTGGGTAGCAAGGGAGCCTGTCTTCTTGTGTGCAGAGTTACAAAACATCAGAGTAGGTTTGATAACGGAAAAGTTGTTAGACCTGTAGAAAATAAAACTAGGGAGACATGTTTATATTGTGCCCATGGTCACTTTTGTGATTAATCGAAGAAATACGCAAACTCTCGCTAGATGGCATTGGAGTCACGAACACTATCACTCAAAGTTTTTTTTATTGTTAAAGAAGTGCTGGAAATTTTTTAACAGTTCTGCACAAAAAAAGTGCACTGAAGCGAAATAGAGTAGATCTGTTATTCAATCACTATGGAAGAGTCCCTTGGTTGGATAATCCAATGATTTGTAGATTTAAAAAGGTGCACAAAATAACGCTGTTAGGTAGGAAAAGCGACAAACAAATTATGTACTGACAACTTATGTAACTTTCAGTGCAGATTACTTTCGAAGCGAACTTTTGTCTTGCTTTCTAATGTAATTATTATAGTGTTTACGTACGAAAACGTTTTCTGGTCCAGAGGGTAGTTGACAAACCCAATAATTGACCAACTCAGACGCACGTGTCAAGTGAAAGGACAGGACATTGCAGACATTTTCTGCTCTTTATGTATTATTTCACGTGCAGACAAAAACTCTCGCCCAACATTATAGACATTAGATGAACTTGTACTTTGACTATGAAACGAGGTATTGCAAGCTTTCAGGACGATAAAAATAAGACAAAACGACCTTGAAAAGTAGGGGTTCTTCGAGGTGTATAAAATTAAATGCTGGGTTGTAATGTGGACTCACGATTTGTCCTTGAGTTTACCATAAGGAAACTCGTCGATTGCTTTTAAAGTTAAACACGATAGACTTAAAATATTTTAATAAAGTCCTTCATTTGATTTACCTTCATATTCCGTCAGTCACGGGAATTTTCTAGCTCTGATTTGTGCAAAAAGATGAATGATTTTGGATGAATGCTTAAAGAAAAGGCAACTTTGTAGGAAAGTTCGCTAAGTAATTTTCGTTTGGTTTTATCTGTGGAGTGGTCAAGTAATTTCGCATTTTGAATTGCAGGTAAGAGCAGCTTTGTTACCTCATATTCCGCAGCGTGTTTCTCATGGTCAAAGCGGCTCAGACTAAAACTTACTAAATCATCACTTTGGAGTTTTAAAACTTCATGTGAAATCAACATAGCGACTTTTCTGTGAATATTTGGAGTGATTATTCTCAACCTTTTGGTCCACGCAAAAAGTATTTTTACTTAATTGAGATACATTTATTATTAAGTGGCACAATTAAATTACCACGAGCTTGTTCTTAAAAAAAGTTACGCTTTAACTTTTACAGAAGTCGCACGAACCCGTTCAATAAGAAATGCCGCGTATTTATTTTTCATTTATTTTCTCGTGTACTTTGTAAGCTTTTTTATATAACACTTTTCTCCACGTAGGTTTGATCGTATTCACTTAGCACCTAATTTTTCCCATTCCTAAACGATTGTAGTTCATTAGTTACGATTTTGTACGATTTGCCCGACGTTTCAACTGCCCTGTCTCTCCTTCAATCTCTAGTCTCATTTTCACAATAAATGAACGTCAGAATTAGCTGAGTTGGTAAGTAACAGGTGGCCATACTTCGGACGGCAATCAGTAAAATTTTTTCCTACAGCATTCATTCTTGAAATTATCTTTCGCATCTAACGATAAAGCAGTTGCAAATTGACGATTAATGGTTGGTAGAGTATTAAATAAATAAAAAAAGGACATAGTTAGCTAACTAGACAAGCTTGAGCACTCTGAAAACACGTGTGATGGTGATTATGTCACGAAGCTTGGCGTTCAGACAGTAACAGTTTCTTTCGCTAGGTGGCAGATGTTTCACACGAGGCGTCCTTTTATTTTATTCTTCATTTAGGACGGATAATTACGATATGGGTCTTATGTACAATTCCAGTCCTTTTGTTAATTTCGAAGCATTAAACCTTCTACGGACGGGTGACTTGATTGACGCGTATTACGAACTAGGGTGAATCGCATTAGCTAGGGTATGTCGGGATCAGCACGCGTGTTTCTGAACAAGTGGCTGTATCGATTTCGGACGGATTTCGAATAAAGAGTAAATAGCTATGTATACGCACTGAGCAAGTATACTACTCTACGTGCGAAAGTTTCAGTGTTGCTATATCATTCCTAAGAACCTGTTTTAAAGCACAAAATTAGCCATCATTTCAGATCAAAAGCTCAATAATTACAACTTGTCAAGGAAAGGAAAACCAGTCGTACTAACTCATTCCGGACGTTTAGCACTGACAGGTGGCAAGTTTGATCCTAATGAAAGATCGTAGCAACGGAGTCCTACTTTGCTAATGTAACTGGATCTATGCTTTCAAACTAACATAAGCCGGGTCATATACCTCATTAGACGAACGAAATATAACATCACGGCAGCATGACACGTACATCCCGTCCACAATATCACGCTAAATTTTCGTGGGCAACTTATAAAGTTTATTTCATTATTATCATAGTTAAACTACCTAAGGGAAATGAAAGGTCAAAAGGAAAGCTTTTCAAAATCTTGTATTTTTTTTTACTACTTTTGACAGCACACCCGTGCTGAAACTAAACGACAGAATTAAAAGCTCCAATTTCTTTTGTTCAATTACGCTGTTAATTAAAACCACAATTAAGACCACAAATTTTTTCCACGCACTATTGCACAAGAAATATAAAAAGGTCATACTTAGTAATTTAACACGTACCTATATTACGCGAGTAAGTACTTTGTATTTCCTATAAATCACTCAGTGTTAGTTATTAAAACAATCAGCATGGCAACAACTAATTTGCCTTCCCAGAAAAACCCAACCACTTAAACGAGTTTAACACCCACACTTTTTTTAAATGTTTGAATATATATCTTTTTTTCAACAAGCATGCCAAAATAAAGTTATAAACAAAAATGAGTTATTTAGTTTCTAAGACAATAAATAGAAATCTGTCGTGAAAACTCGTTCAGTAATCCACGGAGTATTAAAACGGCAGGAAATGGAGGGTTAAGTTAGTTATTTCAAGCCTAAGACAAAAATAGAGATGAATATGTATAAAATAACGCTTATCAGTTCTTTGCAGTTCGTGGGGTTAAAAGATTTCAGAATTTGATCCATAATTTTTGCATAACTTGTGGTAGCAGCACCCATCGTTTCAAAGTTTCCATGTAGCTGGTACACGGGGGTAAAATTAACGTTTTACATATTCGAAGTTAAACGAGTTTTCATCTCGACAGGTGCATTGAACTCCATACGATCTCTATCCCGGAGCTCTTGATAAAAACTCAAGACGACTACCCAGAAGTATATCATAATCACTGTAGAGAAAACGAAAAAAAAGGAAGCAAATCGAAATAAGGGATACAAAACAAGACAGGAGAAAAGAAACACAACATAAAAATAATAGCAAACGTATTTTTTTGGTAACTAATATACCCCAACATAAAAAATATGTTCTTCTTTCGCCGAAAAAAAATTCTTTCCTATAGTCGTAACTTGTGGATAAATTTGGCAACCAAATCTAAGAATTTAAAGAAAAAGGGAAGAAATTGTTTCGTCTTACCGATTTGTATAAGGCACACGATCAATATGGCAATAGCGGAGCCGAAACTGACATAAATCATGGACAGAACAGTAGATAGGACTACAAAGATAATCGCAATGACGCCCCAGACAAGCCATGGAATCAAGAAAAAACGACGGCCCTATTACAAAGTAGATAAAAAGGGTGGTAAATGTCAGAAAAAATGGAACTATGAGACTAGCTATGTTAGTTATTTTCGTATTTTTTTTTTTAGGAAAGTGCCTTACTTTGACAGCACCGTAGATCATCAAGCCCGAGAAAAGAACTGATATCAACATACACACAATGGCCAAGATAAAGATGAACTTGCTGTACGCTAGAATGAAAAAGTGAATAAAATATTATTAAAAAATTATTTCGTTACATCCAAATTTCAAAGTATTCTAGTGAATTTGACTAAACTGCAAGACATGCTAAGAAAAATTAATCTTTATGGGCTGATAAACATTATGGAGAGCATTTAGAACATAAAAAAGCTCAACAATATGCTAAAGAAAGATTAATTAGGACAATTACATCTCAATTTCTGCCCACATTACTCTTTACGAGTAAAAGTCTGGTTAAAGGCAGATTTAAGTAGGACTCAAATTCAAATTCGATGATTTGCAGTGAAATTTCGCCAAAGTTTTGGTCGGTAGCTCCAGCAGTAAATAAGAATGGTTGTAAAATAATTATTCAATCCAAGAGACGAGTAAGTCCAGGAAGAAATGCTGCAATGGTTCGGAAACTTGCGGCAACAATTTTGTAACTTCCAGTAGCAAGTTTCTCTTTCGGGATTTTCGTTCGTAGAGTATAATGGATCCCTTGTTTCATGCTATTTTACCATTAACGAGATACTGTCTAAGATTCTCCAGCTCTTGTTCTTGTTCTTCCGGACTTCTGTGCTTAGTGCCTTGGGCCTCGGTCGGGTTAATGAACGACGTCAGAATTTTCACCACTGTTAAAGCCACGTCTTCCACGAAATGCAAGCCCAGGGCTAACGAAATTATAGATGTCAAAGCACCGGTCTATAACGAGATAAATCGTCATTAAATTCATCCGCACAATCCACTTTTCCTTCGATTTACTTAATTATCGTCAAATTACGTCAATTACTGTTACACTTACCAAGCCTAAGAAGCCTAACGTGATCGTTCCTCTTCTTAGCCCGAAAAAACAGCAACAATTCCGTAAAACTGGCATTGTAACGAGTTTGAGCGTGCACTAAATATGTCCAATTTTCAACCTGTAGGATAATACACAATAAAAGTGTAATTAGTAAACAGTTCACTAAATACTATACTTGAAACAGCAACCAACAGCGCCCAAGGCGCGAAAATTGACAATAGTATAGCGGACAATACTACACACCTTCACACAAAATTTTGGTCGAAATTTAAAGAAAACTGCCTCTAACTTACTGAAAAGTTACTAATATTTACCTTACAAATAATGTAAAACTGTCAAGCTTAGGGTTTACGAAAGTTTGAACTCACGTTTCATTGAGGGACACACCTTAATCTGCTAATTAGAGTCGGAGAAAGGAACGTTATGTGGAAATATTTCTTGTTTTAGACCCAGGTGTCTATTTCTATTTTGATCAGAGCCAGCGACCATGCCCATGTTCAAGTTTAGCTCCTCCTTTCCGCTTCCTACGCGCGATTTTAGCTCGCTTAACAACGCTAATACGTTCGGCTCCAACCATGGGAAATAACCGTTAAGCGAACCAGACTCGGCAGGAAACTTGAACAAAAGGAACAGGAAAGAGCAGACGGAAATTGGTAACAAAGTATTTCTCTGTCTTTGCTAACTTTAGTCCAAGATCTGTTCGACACTTCAGGTACCAGACTGAAACTTGCAAAAGAACAGGAAAAAACGCCGTCACTGAAAATTGACCCTTTCACTAAACGAGCACGACGTGATTCTAAATAGGTTACACAATTCAACTCACGCAAGTGTTGTATATTTAGAAAAGGACTCTTTCACTTTGACTAATTGAGACTTAAATGTACCGTTAAATCTAAACGTAATTGTCAGTAAAAATGAAATCAATTCTTATATCCTATCTTGAAGTCGAAGTAGAAGAATGCTACCAAACAGCACTAATTTATAAGCATTGTTGAAACTGGAAATATCCTCGCATTAAAACGAAACTACTTTTGGTCACTTAACAAACGGGTACGAAACAACGTGCATTTGTCGAAATTTTGGTACCCGTTTTTTATGGCACATTATCACGAAAGCAAAGAAAAACGTACAGTATACCAAACTATCTATTAGACATGAACTTAAGCACGCTCTCGATCTGACCACGTAAAACTGACGATTTCGGAATGGATCATGTATTTAAAAGACTTTTTGGTGTTTTTCGTAATAGTTTCCCTGGAAGGTGGAGCATTATTATTCTGTAGTTAAGCGAAGCGTCGATGAAGCGTCATTGCTCACTTGAGCAAGTTTTCAAGCGTCCCACGTTCTTCCTTTCCTTATGCAACCTTCTTTCGGCAAGCCCTTATTCATTGCTATGACAAACTTAGCATGACGCTTTGTCTCAGCGCTAACTGAATCCGACACAAAGAGTTTTTACATTTGTTGCAAGTTGGTAGTTGTTAGTGAGATATATCAAAGGGGAAACGGATGTGAAATGTCACTCAGCCAAAGACACTTGGCAAGGTCAAGTTCTAGAAACTCGGCTTCGTACAATGTACCGCCCCCCTTTGTCCAATAAAGGAATAGAACCGAAAGGATACGGACATTTTAACTAGAATCCTCCTTTCATCGTTTTATGCTAATTATGCAAGCTAACTGGCAATGACCGCTGGCGAAACTCGATACGTCAGCTGGGGCACAAAGCAGAACACACGACCACAGAGCGAGAGTTACGTACAAAACAAGTTTCCACCACTTTTGGTGTCTTTCAAGGAGACGAATAAAATCCTGAAATTCATTTACGTTGGCAAAACAACAGCAACAAGTAATTACTCAAAAGATAAAAAAAAGCCCCAGAAGTACTCCAAACGATTTCGTGACTATAATTAGCGTCTTCATTAACGATTTCATTAATAATTCTGGTCATAGCAAGGACCATGTGCGTTGTCGTCGGGGTTGGAAACCACGTAAGTCGGACTTTCGCAAAACCCCATAAGAGTTACTACTGCAAAGAAGCGCGTATAACAAAACTCACGCCGATCTCCGTCGAAATGGTTAGGAGTCATTCGTCATAACTAAGGAATATTTCACGTCAGCCATTGTAAACATAGAACGCTATGTCACGGCAACTGAATGACATACAGCTGTCAAAGCCTCTTTTCTCACCAATTTCTCTGTTTCTTGGCATTTTATTCCCAGAAAAAAAGGCGAACCTAATCTTCTAGAATCTTCGTTTCTCGTGTTTTGGCGTCGTTTCCCAGAGTGTCTCTATAATGACACAATGTCTAGGTTTGTTCCATCCCTTTCTCCAACTACCGTCGGGCCATTAAAATAATTAAATCAAATAATGGGCAGACTCTAGGCCGTGAGACGAATGAAGATTATGTGAAAAGGTTAAAGTATTACGTCATTAACGTAACAAGGTTAAGGACGGTGGGACCAAGCCTACGAAATTGGTTGAGAGGAGAAACTAAAATAGGACGTTTTAGCAATATAAGGTTTATCCCGGGACATTCGGCTCGCAGCATGAAATCCTGCAGCACGGGACGTAGTTTTAGGCTTTCCTTGTGTAACATACGCGCGGTTTTAATTACCGCTGCCAGACTAAGAGTTAGGCTCTCTCGAAAACAGAACAATCGTAAAAGGCACCGCGTGTGAGCTCTGGGGAAATGTAATAATCTTACCGAGTATTACTACAGCTAAGCTGCCGCACGGCGTTTCAAATGACGTCCAACTCCCGAACAGATGATCATGATTCGGGAAACTCGGTACCAGAGAAAACTAATGTGGCAGTACTAACCAATTTACTGTACCGTTCTACTGTAGTACATACCGGCCATGGTCACCGATTTCCAGCGCTGCTAGCAATCTGCATGTGGGTGTACACCAGCTCTTACGTCACAGCAATGCTGCAAGTAGCCTACTGTAATGTACTAGTAATGTAGGCCTTAGACAGTAACACAAGTAAATGCAATACTTTAGCTTATATCATACGTCAGCTCAAAATCTCCAAGTTGACAGTTTTGCACAATAGAGCGCTTTTACAATGGCAAGGGCTTAGCATAAACATTAGTGTTAAAGTGTTAAAATTAGTGAGGTAGCTCACGTGAAGGGAAGGATAGTGAAGAAATAACAGTAAGAACTGTGAAAAAAATGCTCTCAGTGAGACAAATGTGTGCGTCAGTTTTAAGCAAAGTATGCATGCCGATTAAAAAAGAATTATAAAACAAAACAAGAACAAAAGTAGAAAAGCTATTAAACTCAGTTTTTTTGTTGTTTCACTACTAGCATTTTACTGAAGAATACAGCGAATAAAGTATGACTTGAATAGAAGAAATGCGCGATATATACAAATGTTAAAGAAATACACTTTTTGCCTCATTTTGGTGTCTTTGATTTTTCGGTTATCGTGACAGTTTAAAGCTACGTTCGTTCAAGCAAAAGTAACACAGTGAAGGAGTCTTTCGGTTGTTTAAATCAAAACACAGTCACAACCTTTTGTCTTCAGGTAAATTGATGTTCAGAGTTATTCAGTAAACTTTGATCCTTTTAACATGTTGCAGCTACGGGTTTTTGGAGGGTAGCGCTGCGCGATCATGAGAGTCACGAGCATGAAACCTGAACCCAGAAAGCGAAAACTTCCTTAAAGTTGAAGACTAATGTGGCAAAATAAGGCTCAAATACTAACCGAGCTCTTACAAAGTGCAAAGAAGTGAGAATGTGAAAAGGAATATAAGTTTTAAGTCTAAATTGCCTCTCTTTCTGCCTGTCTCTTTTCATTAGTATTCTTTCTTAAAATTCTTTAAAAAAGTAATTGTCTTAAAAAAGCCAGACAGATTTAGTTGATACATGTTATAACTGTACGAGCAAGAAACGCCTGAAAAAAAATTAAAAAAATATTATCGGGATATTTCTTGATCGCGTTCAAAGCTCTACATGTATCGGGAACGTGTAATTTAACAACGACTCACGCCACATCTTAAATAAAAACTCAGTATTTTTTATTTTATATTGCAACCTAGAAATTTAGAAATTTTTATTTCAATTTTACTCCAAAGCTAGCCGAAGTAAAAAAAGACAAACCGAAAAAGCGCGCTTTTATTAAATGATTTTTTTTACAATACCTCAACATCCAAACACAGCCGATGTTTTTTATATACGTGTTACTGAGCGAAAATAGCACGGCAATGTGCTTTATTTTGCGTGTAACTGAAGTTAAGATGGCCGTGGAAACGCAGCCTTAATGTTAGTGAAAGTGTTTGAATCATGTGTCGATAACATAAAATATAGCTCTTGAATTTCTACGCAAAGCCCATGGCTTCATGTCATGCAAGGCGTTTTTCCTTAAAAACTTGAGTCTTCTTGTTGAGCTAATCACAGAGCAAAAAATTCTTCGTAAAAACACACAGAAAACTGCGTAAATACAAGCTTTCAACGATGTGTATAAGAACTGAAGTTCAGCAGACGTTGACGTGTCCTTCGAAAAAAGACTGAAAAAGGCTCTGACAAAAAGCAACTCTCCCAAACTTAAACTACTAGTACAAGCAATGAAATTCTGCGAAGCCGTGAGCGATTACAAGCATTACATAATAGCTCTAGCTCCAAGTTCATTCTTTGTAATGTGTAATTCTCCAATCGGTACCTGCCTAACGGACTACTACTAAATTGATGGTTGCACAATGTACCAGCACCAAATTGATTATTGACTATACCTTACATTATAAGTAGGGATAAAGCAGACGGGTAAAAATAACTTAACACTAGCTTTGTTTTAACTGAACTATTTTCCTTTTTAACAGTAAATTATGGACCATGATTTGAAATAATACAAACAGTAAGAGTTTAAATTTAACAAACTTTTTCCAAATATCCATCAGTCGGGGCTATTCCGGGAAAAAAACGCTTCTTCTGTTTTCCTTCTCTTTTTCAGCTAAAGATTGAGTAAAAGATTTGTTTTGTTTCGAAACAGTGAAGAATCAAATAAGTTACTGAGCTTTAAATTGCTGGTAGCATGTGTCAGTATTTTATTTTTAAAATACCTTTTCAAAATTACCCTACGCCAATACAACTTTGAACGCAAAAAAAGAAATTACATTGCACATTGCACACAACTTCAAAGATAACTTTTCTTGTAGAGAATTTCATGTGGCATTATGATGTGGATCAATTAAGCACCACTTAACCATATTCCTTAAAGAAAATGGCTTCAGTTGTTATAGAAAGATGTGTGATTAGAAAGAAATTGGCACAAAGGAAGAATTGCAATATTTCAGCCTGAAAACCTATTTTCCTTTTCATAATTTCCTTGGTTGCACTTCCTATAATTTTAGCTACCTCTTTAATCTTGTGTGTCGACAGTCTTTTCAACTTTGAAGAGGGAAGTTCAATTTTGTTGGTTTTTAAGCTAACTTTTCATCCTATTTTTCTTCTCGAATCGCGTCCTCCATGAAACCTCAGTAGCTTCGGAAAAAAGATAAGCCGCAACCCAGGAAAATGGTCAGCGTTTATTGGTTAAATTTGAACATCAGTTTTGCCTAATTCAAATTGTTTCACTGTGTTGTCATTTAGTCCACAGAAGTATTGGTCACTGTATTATATTTCTGGAAAGAAACAGCTCCTCCAACTGTCGTCATGTCATTTGGTAGCGAAACTCGAAGACACTGAAAATGTGTAAAAAAAATCTCTTACTTTCAGCTTCGTGTTTCCAGGAAATGTGCATAAAGAGAAGCTTGATTTTGATACTCTAAGAAAGCCTATTGCTGAATCTGACGACACCTAGTTTGGTATGTTAAGTAGACGCAGATGACCTACTGTTCCATATAAAATGTTGAAAGTTACCCTGTGTGTTCAGAGTAGCTCAGTTTGACGGTACCATGCATCTAAAGTATAAATTTCTGAAACATTTCAAATCTTCTATCCGCTGGATTGCTCATTACTTAAAAATTAAAACAAATAAAATAAGAATAGTGAACCAAAAATATCTTTACAGTTTTATCTTGGACTGAAAAAGTATAAAAAAACTTCGTGTGAAACAAACACGCAAAATATACTATCATTACGGAACATCCAAATGTCCGTTCAATTTTCAACGAAATGTCAACACGGTCACACAAAAAATCTGAAACTTAATCTGAATCCACAGCTTTAAATAATACCTGAATTTTTTTGCTTTGAAGGTTTAGCTAATTGGGAGTTATTGGGGGACCTTCAACAATAAATACCACCCGAAGACGCATTTCTGAAGATTTTCTCCCTCAAGGCAGCCAGAAGGGGAGAATGGGGGGTGCTAATTACCCTCGGACTTGGATCTACACATAATTTTCAATGCGCCGACGCCGTCAAAACGCACGGCACCAAGCGTAGCGGATATGCCCCAGGGCTGAACGTTCTCCAGTTGGTTTTAGTCCTAGCGAAGACCTCGTGTGAGAGTCACGTTTATGTACAGTATGTGACACATTCTCGCTACAACTTAGTCTTAAACCTGTTTAAACAAGCTTTAAACTTATTTTTGCCTGTTACTCCTATAACGTCTTCTGTCTTCGTGCACTAAAAATCAAGCAACAAATCGAAGCACACAATCGAATCGGATCACGACTCAGATCACCGAACATTAGTGTAACTGTGTTAAAGATTCTTTTATCAGTAACACACTTTTCTCTAACAACGTTCCTCTTCTTCCTTGCTTTCTAATGGTGGGAACCTTAACTTGATTTCCATCACGAGAGATTTACGCTAGAAAACTGTTCAAGAGGACGTGCGGCGTAAGTATGATAGCGTAATTGCTCATCTCTCCAGTGTGCTAACTTGTGCGCCCCACATAAAATCAAGTTACTGGACACCAGGGAGTAGACCTTATCTTCATCCTTGCCTTCCTTCCTACTCCAAGGCAAAAAAAAGAAAAAAAATGTTCTTAATCTCTTTCTGTATTTCTGGCCCCTTCTCTGCAACGCAATAGACTTATACAACTTTCCGAGATACTTAAAAATCTCAGTTTTGGGGGAGAGAAAACTATAATATATTTCTCAGTTTTCCTCTGTCACAGTGATCTTCCGTTACCACTTTCCTAATAATGAAAACTGACAAAGACACAGTGAGTCAATAAGAATTTTAGTGTTCTTCCCAACGTCCAAACATTCGTGTCCGTGAAGTCAACTTTGGTGAAAAGGAGGCTTAGGGCTTTACACTGTGCATAAAAGAGCCTTTTGCTGGTCTCCAAACTTGGTGTAAAGTTTTCACTGTGTTGCTGCGACCTGAAAAATCCCTTTTCGGTGGAAAAGTAAAACTAATTCACCCCTATGCCAATGCCGGCTTTTACTACTTTCGAGGAGAACGAATAACAAGAAGTTCAGTTTTGGAAGTTTCGTTCATATTCAGTTCGTTTGGAAGGAAAAGTCAATTCCCAACGCGGCTTCTAGTTTGACACAGGAACCTGGAGAAAAAGAAGAAGAAGCAAAGATTTTCCGGGAGTTACTAGTTAACAATGCAAAGATATACACAACTTTGCGGCTGTTGGGCATAGTGTACTGGACTGTATCTTAACAACCTTTCCCTGTTCTGCAAGTTAAAAGCACAAAGACGCGCCAAACGAGACCCATTCCTCGCCGTTGCTTTCTGAACTTTGTGTAGGGCTGGAAGACAACCAGAATACAAGAAACTGTAAGTTGAAACTTTTTTTTTTAAATGCTGAATTTCAAGAAATGGTGTCGTCAGCTTTCCAGTCTTCGCTTTACCAGTGTTCTTGAGAAAAATCACTTCTTTTGTTTTCAATCTTCCCCAACGAGTGTTTACTATAGTTTAACCAGGCGGATTTTAGTGTGTGTGACATTCGCCGGTGGATATTTAGAAAACGTTTTTAATAATATTTTTACTAGTGTATTTTTAAATTTACGCAGATATTTTAGTTTACTGGCGTGCAATTCCTATTACGTATGTGAACACTGTTAATTTAGAAACAAGTGAAAAAATACACACAAACAAAGAAATATTTATGTCTGAAATAGATCCATTTTTGGATGATAAACAGACTGACACAGTTGACACATAAGGAGGTGGCAACATTGTGTTTTCCGCTGAGGAGAGAAAATGGGATATTTTACAATGTACAGCGTTCATCTATCAGGTCTTTGCTATTACTTTTTAGTATTTAAGTGCACAATCTTCGACAAGATTACAAGACACTTGGAATAAGATTGCAAAACTTGAGGTCAACCTCTGTCGTACTTGCAAAGAAGCTCAAGAAACTTTGCTGCTCCTAAGACCTTCACCCTCTTTATTTCAAACTTTTTCAGTGTTATCTATTTTAGTCTTCATCAGGACTCTATGATTTCCAATTCTGCAATCTTTGCACATAAGAAGTTTAGGAAGCAATTTTCAATCGTATTTCATTAGAATCTAACAAAGTTGAGTTTCGAGAAAAAAATATATTTACAAACTGTCAAGTTAAAAACGTTAATATCAAATATAGTGAAAAAGAGGTATAGTCCTCGCGCCTAATATTAGTGCAAGAAACACGTTTGTTATGAATAGGTGCATTTAATTCTGTTGGCTCTTTTTTTTTAAAGTAAGTTATTACAAGTACTACGTAGAACTTAGTTGTAAGGAACCTTTTATGAACAGGAAAGCCAAAACTCGTTGTATTTGACACTTTTTTCTTGCATTTACAAAACTGAGGACCTCACAATCCTTCTACTATAGACGAGAGCTCGCTAGAAAAAGATTCGTTACAGAGAGATTCTACGTTAAAGTTGAATACTTGGAAAATTACCATTCAAATTTACAGATTTTGCCTGGGATTATTCTCCTGAATTTTCGATGGTCGTGTCACGCTTTAAATAGGACGTAAAGACCTGCAGATAAGATATGACATTCAAGGATGCTTTTTTTCCGCTATAATTATCACCCTTCATTGCAGGAAAAAATAGTGGAAAAAACGGACATGGGGGTATTAATAACACGACAAGCAAAAACGTCGACCCCACAACAAAAAAGAAACATCCCAAATACGTCGCGCATCTGACGTGCTCCATTACCCCAAACACACATTTTTTATTTATGTTCTGGAGATGGCGTTAGCTTAGCTCAAGATGAATCTGCTCTTCTTTCTCCGTGTATTTTTTCTTTCTTTTTTTAAATAATACTTTCAAAACATGGTAACAAAAAGAATGTGTTGTTTTCAAGCCAAGAGCCCCGAGACAGGTAGTCTTTGAATATTATCTTTTTCTCTTCTCGGAAAATAACAAGAAGGACTTTAGGAAGCCCAGAATGATCTTCCGCATTCGCCGGTAAAGGTACTTGCTTTTTTGCAGCTCGTCCTTCCTTCCGACAGCGTCACGCTTGTAAAATTTAAGCGGGAGAAAAGTGAAAAATACTTGTAGCAACGACAACACGCGGACACCCGCCTCCGTTGATACAGAAAAACAGTTAAGGGTCTACTTCATAGTGTACCGGCAAACGTTTAAGTTCATGAAGCTTTACACTATACGATCTAATATCCATTGACGGGGAAGCAGGAACAGCCCGCGGCGGAGACATAGCACGCACAAGAGACTGTATTCATGGCTTCCAGGGGTTCAGTAAGGAGGGTTCGGGGATAAAGCGGGAGATGGATGTAATATGAGACTGAATGTAAGAAACTTTTCGTCAACGATCAGGGTAGAGAAAGCTTACTTTGTATGAAGGAAATCCCGCCGGTGCTTGGCGCTTGCCATTTGTAAGGGTTGTCTTAACCCTTTTGAAGTCTAGCTTAACCCCATTTATTTGTTTTTATATTTTGCTTTTTCAAGATCTCTTACGAGCTAGGGAAAGCTTGAGTGTACTTCCTGTCGAGACTCGCTACGAACACGTGAGATTATCATTGTCAACTTCTCACATGACCATCTGTACTTTCAGTGGACAAGTTTCAAACCTTTGCTGAGTTTCTCTCGAAAAGTAATGGATGCGAACTTAAATACGTACAATGATACTACACGATATTAGATTATTGCAAGATGTACGAAAATTACATACCGTACTTAATTTGCACTTTTCCCTAAAAGACAGAATTTTTGTTATGAACGTAACTGCTTATTTTATCTTAATTAGGTAAAGTTGGCTTAAGTTAAGTTGGGCCAAGATAATTGTAGCACAATAGCTATAGATAAGCTAGGTTAAGTTGAGTTACGTGAAGTTAGGTTGCCTAAGATAAAATTAAGGTAGTATAATGGGATTTTTTTTTTACTTTTACTTTCGTCTTCGCGTTACAATCGAGCCGAGTCTCCTTTGTAATGTACGTATTCTGCTCTTTTGAACCAGGGCTACGTATTACGTGATGTTTAACAGGTTTGGCGTATGTAAAGGAATTTTGGGTAAATAGCGAAAAATGGGTAGTAATTAGGATCATTGAGTCTTTCTATTGTAGTCAGAAATAAGAGTGTTTATTGAACCGGGGATTTTGGGGTGAATCGGGGTAATACGCTTAATCCAACGCTGACACAAAGAGAATGCGATATTTGTGGGGGTGATTATGGAGGAAGAAATTCTCACAAAAGCGGCAGACAAACGAATGTCGCAAGGTCGACACGCCAAAGTACGTTGACAAGGTCTGAGAGGAAGAAAATTGGGCCAAAGAGGGTTATTTCGCCAACAGACTAAAAAGCTATTACGCTAACTTAGATGAATTAGGGAAGGTCGGCGTTGAATTGAACAGCAAATGAACCGCGAATGCGTTGCAGGTAGACTGGTACCTTGCAATAACATTCTTGGGTAAATTCTTCGTTATTACTGCAGAGGCATGTTGCCCTAGCACAGCGTGCTATGCTAGACATTTTAGCGTTTCAGCAGACCTGAAAGCATCTTAGGGAGAAAAATGGAAGGCTTTTAGTTCAAATGGAAAATTCACTTGACCATGGTAATGGAATGCTACGCTTTAAAAAAAAGCAGAAAATAAGTACAACACTGGACACATAGCCGGTAATTGCTTTTGCAACACTCACGAGGGTGCCTATTCTAAAGTGAAGTACCATGCAGGAGAAAATACACAGGAGTCCCTTTGAGACTTTGCAATTCAAGTTTACGGTATTGACAGAGTTGTTTTTGCCATACTAAGCAAGTGAATTGGAGCAACGTTTGCGAAGTAATAAGAAGTTATGTACAGAGCAGTTATTGCGTGGAGCCAACTCAGCAGCAACTAGTGAAACAGAGCATTTGTACAACAGTAGAAGAAAAGACGAAGGGAAAAATTTTGTTTAATTAAGTGAATCGTATTACCCAGGTGAAACGTAATAGGTTTAAGTTTGTTTAGTACGTTATGCTCCACTTCTTGGATTTTGTAAGATTTCCAAGAATTCGGTAAGTTTGGAAGAACTGTTTGAATTCGTTATTGATTGTTAACCGGTTATACATACATAAATGACAATACGGCCTCATTGATCTGAAGTTTCTGTGTCAAGCTTTTTCCCTGTTTGTAGCTGTCACGCAAACTCCCCAAAAACTCGAGACATAAGCACTATGGAACTCGAATTGTACGACTTTCCAATCCACCTGATCCCGTCACGTGACTTGAAGAGTTTCCACGACCAAGTTTACGGGTAATTACACCAAGGGGTAAACCAACTATGTGCGCCACTTGGCGTATGCAGGCAATAATCTGGGTTAGGAATCGATCATGTGTATCAGCGTAGAATTGGAAATCTCAAAGCGATAAAACCAAAACGGTTCATTAATAAAGTATATTCTCGGTTCAACGGAAAACGTATGGAATCATTTTTGTTAGATCCACTTATTTGGTAACCGAAGTATTATGAAGCATCATTGAAGGACTTAGTCTAAATTATAGTTCAGTAATAGTGGAAAGCCGAAGGGTTCCCAACCTCAGAGACTTGATTTAGCTGACAAGATAGGAGAAAGATGCTACTTAAATCCTATTGTGCACGAAATATGATTGAAATTTTGGTTAGAAAAGATGGTAGAGTCTGAAAATCAGAATTAAGGTAGCATATCTCGATTTAACAGGCAAGTAAAAGAGGAATGCAACGAAAACAGTTTTCCCCCGTGTGATCGAAAACGGCAGATAAAAGACGACTATTTCAAAGGAGCCTGTAAAAAGCCTCATATCTCGATTTAGCGGACAACAGACGAGGGAAATCAATAAAGTTTGGTACCAAATGGTTTCCTGCCAACCTGTAGATAATTCCAACGTTTAGCAAGTATTAACGCTAGAAATGTTCAAACAATGCACAATGGATTCTTCTCGACATTTCTGGTATACGTTCGTTAAGTCGAGGTGTAATTAGATTGATGTTTTTCATGACTTCTAAAAATATTCACATATATGACTAAACGTCTTTATAAATCAGCTAACGTGCTGTCTTACAGCCCACTTAATCCGAAATACTGGATACAACAAGATTTAGATGTAACCTAACATGTTAATATGCATAAAACTCCTTTGAAGTAACTTACAGCACCGTAAACAATGAACGTGACCTTGACCTTATCGAGGAGAATCTAAAGGCTTGTAATCGAGGGTTAAGGTTAATCTAGGTTTATGAAACATCCCATGTGTCTGGAATAGTAACACAAGCTGTGCATGTGTGAACGCGGAACAAACTTAACTTGGGTGAAAGAGTACACTTCCGAAGTTACCTTGACTTGTCGTTACCCAAGCTATTTAACCAAAGTTACAATACAAATGTTGTTAAAGTTAACTCAGGTCACTTAACGTCGTTCTAACTCACTCAACTTCGACACACATGTTAAAAACTATGGCTTCACCTAAACTCTTAACCGATGTTAGTTTCATTAGGAGCACAGGTTAAGGTTAACCTAGGTTAGTTTACCCACAAAGGTAATAAGTAATTTAACTTCAATTTTAACAGCGGCTAACTTACCCTTACTTTAAAATACACTGTAAGTCAGGTTAGCGTATGATGAACACGGGCTAAAGTTAACCTATATTAATTTACCAACCAAGGCCTATGGTTAATTCAACTACAATTTCAACTGTGATTACATAACCATGAGCAAGGCGCAACCTGAACTCACGTTATTTTCATAGCTAGTCAGGGTTAACACGAGCCACTTACGCTCAAGTACTCCTGCCGTGACTTAATATCACGTCTTCTGCCCTAAAATGACTCAGACTGACACTAACTCACATTTCCACTGTCCCAATTTAGTTTTGCCCCGGTCTAAAACCTCCTCTGTCCACGTTTTCCCCCAAGGGTAATCCCCCATATCGACTCAAGTTTTTAATCTCCTCGCCCAACGCACCAGAAACACTGTCACCTCTTCGACTTTCTTTTTTTCTAAAAATACTAAGGGTGGAGTTTTCTGGGGCTAAAAGTCAGCTCAATACTACCAACTTTCTGGCGGGTTACAAGTAGGGTATAATTTCCCACGTGGGAATCAGCGACAAACTTCTCCGTCTCTCTCTCTCAAAAGCTTGATGAATTTGTCGTCCAACTCTCCCAGTATTTCTCCTCCTAAGCTTTATATTTATATATATATATATTTCTCTCTCACTGCTCTCCTTACAGTGTCGCCAGAAGAAGATTGTCAATAGCTCGAGCTTTTCTGGCCCTCAGGGCTTGAAAGCGAAGAACGCAAACTAAGACGGAAAACAGTAGAAAAAAACTTGCTTGATGACTCTCTTTTACACCCGAGCTGTTTTTTTCCTAGCCAGTTTGTCCAATCTTTGTCCTGAGCTTTAACCAAGATCTTCTTACGCTTTTTCTTCGATTTATGTACTGTGCGTCAAGTGATACGTGATTTTCTTCAGGTTGTTCATGCCTAACAAGGCGTTTCCCCGGTGTCTCCTCACACTTTTCAAGCTTTTTTCAAGCCCACTTTGCCCATTTTTTATGCCTTGTACTAACATAAAAAACGAGGCCTCTCTTTTGTCTCGGTTCTCGTTCTTCGATTAAAAGACCCGATGGTTGAAAAATTGTGGGATTGACAGCTTGGAAATTGCCACAGTAAAATCAATTGAGTGAAACAGAGGGCGCCGGCACTGGTGTTTCGTGACAAAATTTGCGCCCTCTACACTTTGTACCGAAAGACTTTTCCAAATGCCAATACTTAGCGTCTGGAGAGGCATTGTAAGGGGGGTGGGGTGGTTTGTGTCTACGAGGTTATATTGCTTGCTCCGTTTTCGTTTCCTTTTAACGTCTGTCTGGGTAAGTACCGTATCCTACTCATTTTCTTTCATCCATCACTAAGCACGCCACGACTCCTGCGATGATAGCCAGCGCAACACGAAGATCCCCGAACCGCGCCGGTAACAGAAAACGGTAATACATCATAAAGCAGTACGGGAGATCGTGCAAAACCATTAAGAGCCACCGATATACACACACGATCGTAGTTATAGAACACATAAACCAGGCACCCTGGAGTCAGCGACATATACAAGAAGAGAGAGAAAAATGACCTTTGAATAAGAAAGAAGTTGTCAATTTCTCGTCAGATTTTTGGTCTCCAGCTAGCGTTTTTTTGTAATTTTTTTTGAGGGATGTGTTTTGTTTCGGGCTTGTCTCCTTGTCATTTTACTCAAGCAAAGAAAATACCGAGCTGCCAGTTCTTGAAATGTCCCCTATCTCCTTTTAAACATGCTTAATGGTTTCGTACACGGATGAATTCCCTGTCTAACATCTGTTACTGGCCCAGTTCTTGAAAGTTCTGCAGACGGAAAACGTCCATTCAACTGCAGAAGATTTTTTTCCCTGCTTTAGAACTGCAGATTAGCAAAGTAATGGCCTAGTTCACGCGAAATTGACATAACGTCGCTCGGAAGAAATCCATTCTCACCTCCGTAGTTCGTGTCACACAGTGCGATTTTTTTTAAAGAAAAAACTATCATTCAATAATTTCTAAGTTATTAGTGAAATTGACATAAAAATCACAATGGTTTGAGTTAAGCAAATTGCAAATATCTGGACATTAACTGTTTCTCATAATTTCTAACAGTTAACTTCTATTTTCAATAGAATTTCGTTAACGTACCTTTTTGTAATGAACTGCTGACAATATTTGGCGAGTTGTAAAGTCCCTGGTTATGTTAAAATATAGATAAAAGCGTCTAGTATAACGAAATTCGGATACATCGAAGAGTTATCAGAAGTCTTATATTTTCAGAATGTTTTCTTATTACGAGATTATAGTGTATTGTATACGTTATTAAATTTACTGGATCTATAGCATGTAGTTGTTATTAATTTAGATGCTTAATTCGTTACAGTTATACACACAAAATAAGACCCTTGTTATAACGAACTTCCCGGCACACAAAGAAATGTTAAATAAATCCAAAGTTCGTTACATCACACGCTTTTTCTTCACATTCACATAACTATGGCCCCAAAAATTCGTACACTATAGTCGACAGTTTGTTATAAGCAGTTATTTGAGATTGTAGTGTTTTTTTATTAACTTTTCGTAAAGCTTAATAAAAGAAAGGGACTAAATTCGATTTAATTGAGTTTGTTACGCGTTACTGTAATCTTACAAAATGAAATGTTTCAGTTGCGGGAAAATGTATTTTGGCAAAACTTTCGTAGGAACGAATTTTTGTTTAAATCGTGATAACGCTGGTCATGTCGATGGGGATAGCTGGCTGTTTCGGTCCATTAGCTACCTGGTCAAGCTTATATGATATAGAACGCGCGAGGAGACGCGAAACAGCATTTTTGCCAATCTGGCTCGTGTGCGATTCACTGACTACGACGAAAGGTCGGGACTTCTGCTTGCCGATTCCATTTCTGTAAGTGAGACGATTGAATGGACTTTTCAGCTTGTTAATCGGGAAAAAAAATCAATCACTGCAAAGGCAACTAGGGTACCCAGGAAAAGTTAGTGTAAAGAAAGATAACATACTTAATAGGCAAAAAAGAAAACATAATATTGACCCACTCCATTCTTGGATGCATCGGGCTAAGCCAGGGGAAAAAAGTGAATAAAATCCTTTTGTTAACGTGAACAAAAAAGTGAAGGGAAAGAGGTTAGATCCCCCAAAACTAGTTGCAGGAATTATGTTGACAACCACTTGATGTTGGACCTAGGCCAAGCACAAGATGGTGAGTTCGGGCATTTCCCCCCTTTTTTTTCGCAATCGTCTGATTCTCTCTTCCTCTTTCTCGTACCCGGAGATTGCTGGTACTTGTGTTTCCTCACTGACGTCTCTAAGAAAAAGTACGCTAAAGACAACTAACTCGTGGGCAAAAGTGTTCCATGCAGAAACAATCCATCTTAGTGGCCTTTTTAATTTTCTTTAAAAAAAAAATCCAGAAATGTTTACTGTCGTGCATTAATATGCTTACTAGCCATGTCACCACATAGTTAAACTAAATGCCAATTTGCAAGCTAAATTTACGAAAAAATAACGAAGAGGGAGCTAATTGTTTTGACTCCACCACCTCCCACACCGCTCATAACCTAACTCCTCCCAGGCAAAGTAAAAAAAAAACTGTTTCATTTTATACCCGCGTTGGCGAAATAGCTTGCAAGGTAATCTAAGTCTCTCTCAGGAGGGGTTCAACGGGGAAATTCTATTCCAGCGTCTGGCATTTCCAAATAGCAAATGTAAAGCCGTTTTGCGGGAAGTCTTGTCAACAATGAACTTTTTGTATCCGACCCACCCCTCTGGGTGGTGTATACGCGGCCCAAATCCTTTTTTCCTATGTATCTACCCGACAACAATGAAACTGAGGCTTGGTAGACTCTCCCGGGAACGACAGTTCTATCCTGAACTCGTTTTTTGCCCAACACCCCCTTGGGGGGTGCGAAAGAGGCGTGAACTAGCTTACATTCATTACTGGGTGAACAAAGAAACATTGATAGACTGGGATGGATTGTAAAAATCAGTCCAAACTAAATCAATAACCAGGAGCACGTTTAAATAACTAACTAGGCGGGGTTGGTATCCTCGCGAAAATGAATTTTGTATGGCAGAAATGCTGCAGTTTTGTCAAATAGTTGGCACTGGGAATTACTAATTCAGATGATTAAAAACAATCGTATTCAAATGGTAAGAGTAAGAAAAATTTTATTTAAAAAATGCAGCTTTGATTTGGATTTCGGTTTAGACCTACGGTTGGCTAAGGGAGACTCTTCATACTAGGCTTAGAACAATCCTTTGTGTCCAATTATGTTTCTGGAAAATAAATATAAAGCTAATGAAGTTTTTCTACAAAATAATTTGTGTTTCAATCACAGTTAGTTTAATAGTGTTCTTATTTAAGCGACAGCATAACGACTTTTTGGCGCCCGAGGCTAGCGCCAGAAGCCACAACGCGCATCACGCGAGTTGGGCTAGCGTCAGCGTGACCACGTGACAGACTCCTCACATAAAGCTCGAAAATTCTTCTCGTTCGAAGCAAGTGATGAAATTTTACAACATTGAGTTGCGTGTGATGACTATTTGGTGAGGCCTTTGCCGTTTTCGATGTGCAAACTTCTTTTCAATGCAGTGCTATACAAACTAGCTAATTACCTAGAACTTTCTGTAGCTCACTTTAAAACTGGAGAGCTATTTGCGTCATCTATTTGTATAAAATAGGAATACCAGATTCTGAACTACAGGAGAAAAGTTTAGAGAAAGAACTGAAGACCAATGCTCGCACCCCTGTGCCCAGGGGGATAGGAGTTCCCCCCCCCCCCTTGTTAATTTTTTAATTGTAAGCATAGGCGACAACTAAGTGTCCAAACAAAATTGCATATGCCCCCTCCCCCCTAAAACTTCATAACACCCACCGAGTACGGCTCTGATTACTCACCAAACTTAAGATTTTGAAATGAAATTTTTTAGTGATTTACTTTTTTTTTAAAAAAAATATTTACTCTTTCCTTCCAGTCTATTTTTAATTTTCGTTTACCCTAATTTAAAACTTTTATTTCTTATGATGTCATCTTCTGCCAATTTCTGTTTTGTTGTGTTTTTTATTGCTTTCGTTCTGTAACGAGGAAAATACTAATACCTCATTTTTTACGTCATTAACCAAAAGTCATGATTAGGCAAGTTATAAATGGGGAACCTCGAATCTGCTTAAAATAGAAGTTTGTTTAACATTTGAAACGGAAGTTATGCTAGACTTTCATCTTCGGGCTGCCAACTTTGCTTCCTCTACGTAAGCGTTAGTTGACTAGAAATCACGGGTTGGATTTTTTATTACTATTTGTCCTTTTCTTTTTTTTTTCCGAACTGGGTGAAGACAGTAGGAACTCAAAGGCGACAAGCTTCAAGTCAGCAGCACTCATGTTTCTTTTCTTAGCCCAGGGGTACATATGTCATTTCATGAATGTGCAGATGCAATATTGTGACAGCTTGCAGAAGAGTGAGTAGCAAAAAGTGGGAGAAACGTAATTGAAATAAAACCCAAGATAAAACAAAATCTCTAACGAAGGAACTAGAAAAAATGGAAATAAAGTCGTAAAAAAGTATATTTTTTTCTTAAAAAAGGAGACAAAACGCGCGTGAGTCGATAAGTTTATTCCATGCAGACGAAGGTCCTCAAAATATTTTTTTTAAAGCAAAAATCTGCTGCTGTACGACCCCCGACCCGTGCGCTATTGATTTCTGCACATGGAAACACAATCATAAAACCAGCCAAGCAAAAAGCTAGAGAAAGAGCGAGCACGAGAGACGAGAGAGAAATGGCGAGGAGGAAATCAACCCAGATTGGAAAGGTTTTCGACAGCCATTACTCCTTTTAGGTCCTCATTTTGCTTACCGTCCCCCCCCCCCCACACACACACACACAAGCGAAAGTTTTGTTTTTCGCGCCTCGTTCCTCGTTTCTTCACCTTCCAAATTTGCTGATAAATTCTGCGTACCTCCAAAGGCCCCAACCATTACTTCCAACTACGTGCAACTTCCTCTAAATCTTCGTCGTTACCAGATTTCTTAGCCCCAGATGAGCCAAATTGTACCTAACGTAGCAAAGTTCCAGACATTTTGATTTATATATTTTAAAATAAATAAATATATAAATAAAAAAAAATATTGTAAGAACCTAGAACTCAGAACTAGAAAATCTTAAGGACTACTTGCACTTTTAAGTTTTTGGTCGAGATCAGTCTATGTGAAATATTCTTATAACCTTAATAGATCGCTGTAACTTAAGAGTTGGCTACCGTTGAACCGAGTTAGTGAAATGCTGAAAAAAGTGCTGAGTTGGCTGATTCACCTTCCTAACAGTGGCAAGACCAAGCTTTTTACGCGTTCTTAGGAGCAGAAAGCTGGAAAGAAGACAGTTTTTTTGGGTAAGTTTTAACTTTTTGGAATTTTTACTACCACAAAAGTAATTCACAGCTAGAAGCTCTGTTATTTAACAGGAAGATAGTAGACCCTTCTTAATGTCGCGTGAATCAAAACACAGTCACAACCTTTTGCCTCCGAGCGAATTCGTGTGTTTATAATTACCCACTGAACATTGACCTTTTTCATGGGTTATAGCTTATGGGCTTTTGGAAGAGAACGTGTCTCAGGATAATCGTGACTAGTGAGAAGAATTGCACGAAAACTCTACGTTGAAAGTCAAAGACACGTTTAAAGTTGATCTGACTGTGTATGTACAAGCTTTAATGAAATAAAAAGACATACAAAGTGCAAAACAGTATAAAAAATGCGAGAATAGTAAGGAATATACTTTAAAGGAATATATTTTAAGGCTTAATTTCGTGTCACTTTCTAAGATAGCTGAAGCAATTTTATTTTAAGAAAGTGGTCAACCTTGTTCAGATGACCGTTACAATGTCACTGAGAAATTTTTAAGTTAAAACTTAGTTATGTAATTTGATTTCTGTGTGCTGTATGTCGCGTGATAGTCCTTGATATTTTCGTGCGTAAAGAAACTGTTTAAAATATGGGCTTTCTAAGTGTGAGTTACTATTTTTAGCAGAAGAAAAAAAGAACGAAAAGTAGTTCGAGTACGTGGCACAAAGGCGGCTATGGTTACCATGGAGTATTTTATTTTTTCAGAAGAGTTGAGTAGCACGATACTGATTACATAAACGCAATTTTTCAATCTTTTATCTTACGCCTTATGGAAATGATTAACTAGGTTTCAGTGCCGAGCTCTTCCCTTCTTCTGCCCGAATTTATTTTCTGCCTTGCCTCCCTTTTTTTACTGAATAATATAAACCACATGAAAGTGAGCCAGAAGGAAAGTTTCTTTTCCCCATACGTGTCTGTGTGGAAATGGTTGCACGCGTCACAAAGAACACACATCTAACCCCGAAAACCTCGTTTACGTTACACTTCCAGCTTCTGCAGAACTCTTTATTGACTCCTTTAGGAGAATATTTTCTCACCTTCTTCCATTCAATTTTTGCACACGAATGCAAGCTTACAAAGACGGTCGCTACAACTGCAAACATTATTTTGTCATTATTTAGTGTTACTCCCGCGGGAGGTGAGCATTAATATAATATTTACTAAACCTCAAGGATGTGTAAAAGTACGCTTAAAAAGTCAAATATTGTGAGCTGAGTCAAGTTGAAGTAATAGAGTCCGATTTTGCACCAGCTTACGAGGACGTATCAGATTATTGGACCGTAAAAGTGGACGCAGAGAAGTTTTAGATGGCCTTCATATCTCTTGACAGTTCTCTACGAAACGACCGGTACAGGTGTTAGCTCGGTTAAAGAACCGTAAACTAAAAATGCATTAACTGAACTTACGAGGAGGCTGTGATTTTTGCCGAAAGTGAAAAGCAATGACTCTTGGTATTACATTACATACTTTATAACGCCTTGAGTTCTTTTTGTGCTTCAATAGAATTCCACACTATAGGAAAGACGGGACAGTATGGACACTTTTATTTTCGTTATTGTTTACTTCACGTGCATGCAAAGCCCTAGCCCAGCATTAAACTCGCTACGTGAGCTAGTGTCCTGGTTATAAAGTGAGATGCTTGACGAGGACGAAAAATAAGACCAGACGACCATGAAAACTAGAGGCTCCTTTAGCTGTACAAAATGTGGTGCAGGGTATGCAGTTTGTATTTGTGGAAGTTTGCGGTTTGTATTCTTACTGAAAAAAATGCTCGATTCTGTCCAAGTGTTTAACGAAAACAAGAGAAGGCAACGTTGCACAGGAGCGGCTGGGGAATAGTCCTACACCAATTTTCATCTGTTTTTCTATGGAGTGGTTGAATAGTTGCTAATTTGAATTGTGGCTTAAACAGCGTTGCCAAATCGTGTTCCATAGAGTGTTCTTCGCGCAAAAATAGTCCAGTCCAAAGTGTCTAAAAATCATAAATTTGGAGTTTTAAATGTCACGAAATAACTGCACAATGATTTTATAACTAATTATTACAGCGGTCATTCTCTAACTTCTCGTCTACACGTGTGATTTTTACTTAATTCTTAGTTACATAAATTGAGTGGTGCAATGAAATTACTGACCCGATTCTTAATAAAAGCTAAAAATTCAGATTTTATTGATTTTCTCTCGTACACAGGTTTCATCTACGAAATTTCCCCATGTGGACTTCTTCGTTTTCACTGTCTGTATTTTTTGTAAATCCAAAATATTTGTTGTTTAGCAAGTTATGATTTTTTAACTGTTTGTCCGACGTGAAAACAGTCCCATCCCTCTTCTACTTCCAAAGTACCTTAATTTTAACATCGTTCCCTAACTTTTCAATTAAATACATTTGGGAAAACAAGTTACACACACAGAATGGAGATCCTTTCGTGAAGTTAGAATAATTGATGGCCTAAAGGCAGATGTTTCTTGGAGACAAGAATCTCGACTTTCTGCCCTTCGAACAAGCATATCTAAGTCACAGAAAGACATTAACTTGTTTGCACAAACAAGTTTCGCATGCTACCTTAATGGGCTTTATGTCTGAAATCCTAATCGTCTCTACCTTTTTACGAATGCAGCAGTATAATTAATCATCAACAGGTTCGTTTCATGAATTTTTCAAATATTCATTCTTGCAGCATGAAGTAAATGCAGTTTTAATCGGAAAATTTCAGTGTTGCTACCATGTGGGTGTCCATAGACGGACATAGATGGCGGTACCCACGCTTGTGAATAACAGTTGACAGCCAGGCCTTCCACTGTTGCCAAGCTGGCTCAAAGGATACAATCCAAGCTTGTAATCACCCAAAACATTCTCGAATAAGCTTTATTCGCCTTGTGGGGGCTGAGCTAATTAAAGAAGCAGCTATTTTAATTTGAAAAGTGTCCAGCTCGTAAGCATTTTTACAGCCAAAAGCTTTTGTCTCTAATTTTCCTGGAGATTAGTTTTTAAACATTTTTGTCTCTCCGGGCTTTTTTTTTTTACATTGTTCTCTCATTTTCAATTAGCCCTTATACATCCAACCAACTGGAAAGAGAAAATTACGCTTAAGTCGTTCTTAAACTACACGTTCCTGCCTCATTTGTCAAATTTCCTCAGTTTATTAAGCCGTTCCGTAACTCCCCACCCGAAAAAATATCGCCACTATCTTTCCACATGCTCAGACTCCCACATCAGCGTGCTTCAGATACAAGGCAGAACCCAGGTGCGACATGGAGATTCACCAGAATTTTTGCTCTACTAAAAGAGAACGTCCATTATATAAAACTTTTTTATGTTCTAAAAAAAAACTAAGGAAAAGCGAAAGTTATCAACAGTTGTGATACGGAAAGAATAGCAGCACATAGTCGTGCTTCCAACATTTATTAAAAACCCTAACAGTTGGTCTTTTCCCATTTCTTGCATTTTTTTTTTTTGCATTGGTCCTATTTTATGGAGTTTTCCGATCTTTAGAAACAATTTCCAAAGTTTCCTTTCACATGCAGCGAAACAGCATGCACGCTCTGTCGGAACAGGAAATGAAACCAAGAGGACTGGAAAGGAATTTAAATGTAGAAAAAATTGTAACCACCAGATTTAAGGATTTTCTTCTCCGCACCAGTTTTGAGTAAGTAAAAAATACACATACCAAAAAATGAAAACAAAAGTAGAAAGGGAAATTAAAAAATGTATTATGAAATGAACCAACAATTAAACCTTCGAACAGAAAATTCTATAGTACAGCAAGTATTCTGTCAAACTGTTTGTGAGCACGCAAGTGTGCAATCTCGTTACAAACAAACTCTAGTGCTGTAAAAGTAGGAAGAAAAAGGAGACAATTTTATTTATATCCTTTTATGCACGATGGATCTTCGTTCTCGTACTTGGGACCCATCTTCCGTCGTCGCAGTTGACAAGCGTGCTAGACATTCCGGGAGAGTAATATTCCGAAGGATACATCAATACAGGCAGAATTGTGTCTGACTCTCCGGGAGAGCGAACTAATACTAAAAAAGGCCCAGCACAGGTGCGAGAACTTCGTCGTGATGTGCATAATACTACACGGGACTTAGATTTGAAAACCCTCAAGATAGAAAAAGAAATACGAGAAAATAAAGTTATGGAAATGACAAGTCAGACTTTGGAATATATGTTCATACCAAACCGTACAATTTTGTGCATACCTCTGTGGTATACTATGTATGTACACGCCGTACGGAAGTGTACAATTTGCCCCAGGCCGGTTAGAATGTGCTGTAACGCTAAGAAAACAGAAAAATTCGAGCGAAACACAAATCTCTCGGGATTGCGTCAAGTTTATCTACCCTGCGTCTTTTCACGGACTTACCATTTTTTCTCCACTTTTTAGTCGTGAAGGAAAGTGAGCCCAAAGACACGTTTCTTTTTTTACTTGGGTTTATTTCGTTTTGGGGTGATGACCAAAGCCTTTGGTGTGAGGATAACGATGTGTTGCTAATGTGACAGATAATCCTTACCTGTGAATCTAACCCCACAAACGAAAAATTCATAAAAATAGATCGGCAGCAACATCACAATAAAAACACGATGAAAAATAAAAGTATTAAATATAGTAAAAAAATAAAATTGCTTCAATTAATTAAGGTGCAAAAAACAAAAAACTACACACAACTACCTAGGGATTAAACGAAAATATACAGTTATGAGTAGGAGATAAGTAGCTCTTAAAAAAGTTGCTACGATAGCGACTATAGAAAAATATTTTGACAAACTTCAATGATATAAAGAAACGTGCAGTAGAAACTTCGTTATAAAGAACATTCATAGGAAGGGAAATTGCTAGATTTTTTAAATTCTTTTTTGAAACGGTATTTTAGTTTATACTTTTTTAGACATTTTTTGTTGATATTCATTCGTAAATGCTTTTTCTTTTAGAAAAGGCGTGTTTTTTAAAATCAAAACCATCGTAGCCAGGATTGTACCCAGGATGTTTTTTTTCCGGGGAAGGGGGGTAGCTTAAGGCCTTGAAATCGTATTTTTTTATACTGTCTTAATAGGTCAAGCTTTTCGTTTATTATGCTAGAAAGCTTACCATAACTATGTATAGAAAAAAATAATATCAAAACTAGAGAGAATTTTCAAAACTAAAAAAATAATTTCAAAACGCATCCAAACTAGAGAGATTTTTGTCAGTATTTAGCCTGCTACTATGACGAGGGTTTCATCCTCTACCCTATTAAGCTTATCGCCTACCCGCATGGTTTAAAGTGCGTAATCATGTCGCAGAAGTGTTTGCCACCGCCACCACTAGGAGAAATCGACGCCAGCGGCAATAAATGTAAATAAAATTAGCCTGTTCATGAGTGCTAACGAATTACTTATGAATATATTGCATCATGTTGCAAATATATAAAATAGTGATGTAGTTGTAAAATATAAATAGTGTAAAGTGTCATAAAAATATTAAAAACTATAAAATTATTTCAAGTTGCAAGCTGCTGTCATCCACAGAAAATAATTATCTCGACAGTAGGTTTCAATCTGTCGGTTTTCTTGAACTTGCACTCTGCTAGCTGTACCCAGCTGCTCAATAATGCTACTCTGACGGTTTTCAGAATCAGAAACAAAGTTTTCTGTATAAATGACAGTGTTTGTGAAACTGCGTTTCCTCTTGAAACCTCTTGCAGGGAGCTGCCAAATCCTCTCGAGCAGTTGAACACTACGGATTCTTAGAATTTTGCACCTTTGCTTGCTTACGAAAAATCTAATATCAAATTTGCGCTTCATGACTCACTCAGTATAAGAATCATTGAGGTAAGGGATCGAGAACTCGCTAACAAGGCTTGACAATTTGTCGTTAAATAGCCTGCGAAGTCTCATATGAAACTAAGCTAGCTTACTTCGGCAGCTATGAAAAAATTTTGTTTTCATTTTCTTCTCAATCCTTTCTTCATGAAAGGTAGGGGGAAAAGACGGAAAAAAGAAAAAACGGTACAGAAATTTTACATATGGGGCAGAAACAGCGAAGGCCCGAAGGAACGCAGCGTGAAAGGAACGGATGGTTTCCCCAGTTCGCCTTTTGCATCGCTTTTCGGTAAGGAAAAAGAGTAAGGAGAAAATCTGGGGTGTTTTCTGAACTTCATGATGTTCATACAAAATGAATCTTAACTTATAATAAATTTATCAAGCGTTTTTAGTGAAAAAATTGTGTATTTTCAGTTGCCGTATACATTTCGGGGTGGGGGGTAAACCCCTATAATCCCCTTCCCCTGGGTGCGGGGGTGACCGTAGCCATAGCCTATTAACGATTAAATTTAATGAAAAATCATTTTGCATAGTCATCATTATAAGTAAACAGTCTGTCATAGCTGATATCAGTTATAGCATAGTTTTAATTATATAAATAAGACTCATCAAATACTGAATTGCAATCGCTCAAAAAATTCTTGAAAATAAGTCAAAAGATCCAAAAATGTACAGAAATGAAAAATTAGGCAGAAATGGGTAAAACTTAAGAAAAAGGAAGTGGGAAAAATAGAGGCAAAAATAGAAAAAGTATAAGAAACACTCTTAAAAAGGAAAATAGAAACAATGGTGAAGCAAGTGTAGGTGTTGGAAATAAAAAACGAAGTGAGATATAATAGAAATGCTAAGAAATGGTAAAAATGGCAGCAGTAAAAGAAATTGACATTATTTCTGGTCGGTGCAGAAAGAGAAACAGGCTAGAGAATTCGAGTTCCAAAATCTGGTTTATAACCCTACAGTTTTGCTTTTGACCTCCCGTCGCTTAAAGTACGCGCCACTGGGCGCCTGGCCAGCTAGTACATTACTGGCACTGACTTATCGAGGCATGTGTGTCCTTAACGTCTCTAGCTTACTTTAAACAATCCCTCAAAGAATGCCAAAAAGGCCTTTTCTTTTTTTTATCAAGGAACTTTACAACAATGTGGTGGTAGGAAGGGTGAGAGGGTGGGGTTAAGGAGAGAAAACCCTATGGTCAAAATGGGGAAATGTTTGGAATCTTTCCCTTGGTAAGAAGCAAGGAGCTTTTCCCTATTCAAATTTTGATGGGAACCTCGTTTGCATGTCAATATGGCGTATATGTTTCGCGGCCGTCATTTCTTGATGGCTTTATAATAGTAAATATGCGGCACATGCTTTTCCTATGCCCCACAACAATCTTCCCCCTTCCTGCCTTTTTTCAAGTTGTGTGCCAGAAATGGAAGCAGGACGCATCTTCAAAGCAAAGCTTTGATGTTCTAGTTCATGGATCTTAACCTATACAGGCCATTTTCCTTCCCCTCATCTCTGCGGAAATCTGGATCGCATTCTTGATGAAAGATGGATCCAGTTCACAAATGTATTATGAACAACGATCCCGCATGAAGGCCGAGTGTCTTGACCACTAGAGAAATTTGGCAATAAATAAACAATGAAATAAAACAAATAACATGATAGCACGAATCCATAAACGAAATTTGAACAAGGTAAAAAATATTCGTATCATATCACTGCTTCCGGTCACAAGGAAATTGACTGCATTGTACACATAATAAAAAATGAAGTAGCAATATCCCGACAAAATTACACTAAAAATAGAACATCGTAGGAATACATTAGAAACCTTCCAGATCCGCAGTCCAGGAGGTTAATTGCTGCAGTCGTCTGTCTTGATTTTCTCTTTTGTGATAGGTACAGTTTCAAGCCGGAGTGATTTCAGACCCTTCGATAGTGATTAAATGACAGAGAGCAGAAATGTCCGGGGTCCAATTAAAGGCTGATATTGGAACAATGAAAGGGCACACAAGTGCTTTTCAATTAAATCGAAATGAGCTAGAAGCTCGAATCGTGTATCTTTGCCTTTCACCTCTGCCCATGTTGGACTGATGAAGCTCACTTATCAGATTTAGTTGGCAGGGAAAGTGACAGCCCGGGGGTGAGTTAACTCACCCTCTCCCCGATCTTGTGTTTCTTGGGTTAGTGTGTCTCATCTTTGCGTTGCAGGCAAGTGCAATTGCTGGGGACCAGGGACTTGCCATTACAAGTCCGTGGACATGGGACAGTTCATTGCTCAAAGTAGACAGTGGACACAGGACAGGAGTTATTATTCCCAGACAGTAATTTCTGCTCTCGGTGGACCATATTTGAAGCAGACGGAACACTTAAGAGTGCAAACACGTATATACACATAGAACAGAGGATAGTGAGATATCCTTGAGCCCCAAATCACTCCCTAGGGTCACTTGCACTTAGGTCATCGATCTCTCACTTTGACTCGCTTTGACTACAATAGACTTCAGTATGGGTGAACGGGGAAAAGGGACCCGGACCAAGAGGAAAGTTGCTTGTATGTTAACGTGACATTTATGAATGAAGGCCAGTCCCTTACCTCGGTTGACTTAACACGTGATGAAGCGATGACCTTTTTTACACTGTTCGACTGGTGTTTATAGGTGAAATATTGTCATGGACAAAATGCTATTAACTCACAGATGTTCGCTTACGTGATCCTTCGTCAGCCTACATTGTCATTGTTGTAAACATGTTTGTACCCAATTTTTTTCTGACGAAAATACTTCTGCTACAGGCTTATTCAGAAATATATTTCCAATATTTGTCCTTCATTATACATTTTTGTATTACTCCTTATTTTTTAAACATTTTTCAATCCGTTTTTTAAGTATATATTTTTTTACACTTTTTTAACATATTATTTTGCGATAGTAGAACATGTTTTCATTCTACTATGTCAACCTTGATCAGCATGTGTAGGCAATAAACTAGGAATTGAGAAACATGATAAAATTTTCCGACGGAAAATAGACTTTTGCGTCATAAAACGTTCGAAGTATTTCAATGGTCAACAAAATTTGGAAAAAGAAACTTTTTATACTTGTTGAAAAATGTACTGGAAGGTTTCCAGCAACAAAAAAATAAATATTTATTATTAATACCGTGTTTATAATTTTAACAGCTAATATTTATGCCACTTTTGATGACGTTCAAATGGTATTAATTTTCCATGTTTGCAGTTTTCTTTCTGAACGTGGGCAGAACTCGCTTGAAAGCTCATAAATGAATGTAGTAAATGTTTGGGTCAAAAGTACCAAAAGCCAAGGACTTACCAACTCTTGTTTACCTCAGCATTCGGTATTATTTTCTATTTGAAATCGCTCTTTGAATAGACGTGGAAGTTTCCATGTCAACTGAGTTGTTACTGAAAAAATTGTGTTTATTAATTATTGAGCAGATTTCACTTAAAGTATACATAGAACCTCAATATTTAACTCGCTTAACTAGAATTTGTTTATGCAAAAGAACTTTTCTGTCAATGCCCTGGAGTAAGGCGATGCACAGATTCGGGAGAAAATCGCAAGTTGTGGCCAAGTTAGAGAAATCTGTCGCACGCTAACGAGCAATTCACGGCAAGATGGAAAAGAAATCTTCCAAACTATTAATTATGGCTTCGTTTGGTGAGAAAACGCAGGAATTCCTTACAGAACAGCCGTTGCTTGTTTTGCTCCCTCACAAAAAAATAATCCTTTTCCAGGGGAAAAAATATCAAACTCACTAGCCTTTCATTCTTTATTAGAAAATTAGACGTCTTTTATTTAATTTACTAGTGAAGTAATGATAAAACATTTAAAGTTTATAAGTATTACAAAATTGAAGTCTTAGAAACCCCTTCACTAAAATTCATGAAGGCCACTACTGGCGTACAAAATATTAATATTTAAGTCGTGATTTCACAATGACGCCTCTGCTCGATTTCCTTTTTCTTTTTACCTTAAAATCTTTAAAAATCACAGTATTGAAATAATATGATCGATTTTCGTTTTTCTGTAAAATAGAATATAGCCAAAATTCAACTTTTTTACAAATTTAACAAAAGATATTTTGAAGAACTAGTGAAGTAGATTTGCTAAACAGCAACTTTACTGTCAAAACGATGTCTTTTATTTTTAACCGTTTTTACACTATGACGTCTGACAATTTCACATGTTATTCTCCCATACGGAGTTTGTATATACCAACGTCTTAAATCTAGAATTATTGTTACAGAAATCAATAGAGTTTCGAGATTAAATGTAGCTTATTTTTTTCCTTAGTAAACGAGTTTTACTCCGATTTAAACTCATGTCAAGCGCTAAAGTATTGACAAAAATGTAACTCAATACCTATTAAATTCTTCATGTGAACTCATTTGGCTTTTAAGCAATACTGCAACCTAACGATCAAACGGCGTTTTCTGAACATACAAATAAGTAAAAAATCGTCAGGATCCCAAAATTACTCTCATCAGCGTTACCTCATGTGTACAATCATTCTGTGTGCCGAGCAGGTTTTATAGTCTCATTCTATTTATACGTTCCCTTTTTGTGTCGCCTTTCCCTGCAACGTCACTAGCATAACTACCCGAGTTAGCTACTTGTATATTGCCGAAGGCAGTACCCGCTCCGCCACGGGGATAATGCCCGTATAATAAAGACACGAAATAAATCATAGCCGCAGTTAAAAACACTCTACTTTGAGTAAGGGGAAAATTATAACTCTCCCTTTCACGCATCCCTTCCAGCCCCTAGTTTCTTGCCCCCCACGAGCCAGGAAAAAAAGCGATTAAAATTTCTTCGGCAAGGTAATAGAGCTTTAAAAATCGTTTGTAATCCCCCTTCTCCCCAGGCCTGCTGACGTCACTAGCCAGTAGTGCACCAAAAGGGAGGAGTTTCGGGAGCCGTAAAGTTGTAGCAATTTTCCCTTAATGCGATTCTCCAGCTCTAATACCCGAGTGTTTGTCTCCATAAGCTAAAAATGGCAATTTCACGCGTACTTCTTTTTGCTTTAGAAAGGAGCAAACATGTCGGTCTGATTTTTAGATTGTTTGCTTTTAATTAAGCGGGGCGGTTTTGCGAAGTTCATTGATGGAAAGAAGGCATAAATGAACTGAAAATTTGTAACGAATATTAATAACGTAATACAGAATTTACGTTAATTAACAGTGATATGATAATATTTAACAATAATATTTACTTTAAGTATTTGCATATTAAGTACGTTAAATAGATACGTGAGGTGCACATATGGGTACGGGAGGTGCGTGTACGCCATGTACATAGGTACGCTAGATGGGTGCATATTGTGCTTGGGGTACGTGTACATCAGCGATAAATGCTTACACGAGACTCGTGTACATGCAAAGCGTATAGTTTCTGTTGAGGCGCGTGGACATATAGTACGTGCATATATGCTTGAGGTACGTGTAAATGTGGGTGAGATACTTCTATAAGTGATAAAATCCGTGAGTTAAACATGTGTGTACAATTGGTATATGCATATGTACTTGCGGTACGTTACAGTACATGAAAAACTAGTAGCACCATATTAATAGCATACATTATTGAAAGAGTGTCCTTTCACGTGTTTCAAAGCCTAACCGTACAGCGTTAGTGAGCTAATGGACCCTGACAGCCATTTACCTTAAGGCGATGACGGTACCGCGAATTAATACGGGATAAAAGAAAAATGGATCCTTGTGAAGATAGGAATGGGTACTTTCTTGAACCATCTATAGGAGTTAGTGACCAGAATTACTTTTTTGCCGCGTTCTCTCGTACTCTTAATGATTCTACCGAGTTTTAGCTAAAGACAACAGTAATCCCCATTACTGAGCTCCTCCCCCGTCTTACGTTTTCTCTAACGGTTATTGCTTTTATCGGGCGTAAATGTCGAAGAATAACGTTGCAGACAAATACAACCGCGACTACTGGATTCCAAAAGACTACCCTAATGGTTAGCCTTTAACATTCTTTAGGAGAGATGGCGATTCTCTATAAAAATAGTGCACGGGTTTTTATTATGCTCCAAATACAGAAGAATCTTATTGTAACGAACCCCCCTATAACGAACTGTCCGATTAAATAGAGGAATTTTAATGTAAAAAGTTGTGTAAATGTGTAAGAAATCAACTAATGTAGCAAGTTTCGGCAATAATGTTTTTTCCATTACCATTGAGTTCGTTATAGCGAGGTTCTACTGTAGCAAAAAAAAATATAATAATAATAAATAACACGGATAAAAATTGGTAAAAAAATCAAACATAAATTAGAAAACACAGCAATAGACTAAGGCTGCTTTCCGCTGAAATTAAAATAACATTGAGTGATGGCAGAGAAATCAAATATTCAACACGAATAAATGGTCCAATAAACGGAACGAGTAAATAAATTACTCAGGTACCAGTTTTTTAAGGCTGTTTGTTCGAGTCTAGTATTACGAACGCATGATCAAAGTGTTTTATCTCAGAGAAACTCATCTCCCTTTCCGTAACCCTAGTAAACTAGAGCACCGAGTTTCCAAACACGAACTCGGAGCTAATCCTAAACTTCAACTTTAGGGTGGCTAAATTGAAATATAGTGCTGCCAAGTTGCCAACAACCTCATGTATACTGCTGTGCGACTTGTTTGGGAAGGCATAGCGGTGAGCGAGAGTTTGGGGGTGCTTTCCACGCGGGGAGCTTAAGCCCTCGAACACGGAGGATTTCTATTTGGCCGAAAGCTCGTTCGCATGCGAGAACTCGTGTCACTTTCTTTCTTCATGTACTCATTTCTTGCTTTACCTTCCTTTATCCATCCTCTTTCATCCTTTCGACTAGTACAGATGGACCCTGCAGTTTTACTCGGCTACTGGAAAATTATTGCGTCGTAGGGCACCATTGCTGGTTCTAACTCTCGCCACTCGCCAAATTCTCCACCATTACAAGCTCGTACTCGTACTCGTTGAGATAGTAATGGAAACACTGCATGCAAAATCTTTGTGACGCACTAGGTCGTCTGGGCATCAGATTGGGTTAAAAGGACCGAGATCCTTGTTAATGGCTGCAGTAATTCGGTGCAAACTCTTTTGTTCCTCATTAGGAGAGAACAAAGTCTCTCAGAGTGGGGGTCCAGCACTTGTTAAGAGAATAACAAACTTTCAAGTGCTATTGGTGGGCAGAGAGGCTACTTTTTTCCAGATTTCCCCTTGAGGGTACACATTTCAAATAACGCACCCTGGGGCGAGAAAACAATGTGCTCCAAACATGTTTTATGCTCACGATTCCCTGCGTTTGTTTAGTAAAGAGGCAGTTATGCGTGTTTTGCTTGCACTCATGACGTAATTAAATACATGCAAGAGAAAATTTAATTTTCAATATCTGCAGAAATGCCAGGTTTCAGCAATCGAGTGTGAAATTTGTTTACAAGCCTTCGGCAGTAATTCCTTCGTTTTTGACTCCAAACAAACTCTCGGGAAACATAAACATGCCGAGTGTCGTCAATAACTCTTCGTGCAAATTTCAAAGTAAATCGTATAACAGAACAAAGAACATGCGAGAATTGTCACGACAAACGAAACGCTGAACACAAAATTTACCGTCCCATACCAATAATAGTAAATAAACTTACATTTGTTTTTTCTTAATGCACCTGCGACATACAAAAGAACATTACAGTTAATCAGGTCATAAAAACGGCAAATAAATCTAGCTGCTAAAAAACTATATACATACTAATGAAAGTAAAATAAAGAAAGTGAAATATTAATAGAGTATCGTTAAAGGATAAAAATTATAATCCAACTGACTGTCATGAGAGACAAAATGAAGTAAACCACAATAAATATTTGAGCCGTTGTATGCTTTCGGAAGGATTTATTCCGAAAAATATTGCCAACATTTTTTTAAAGGTGCTTTCATGAGTTCAGTCAGCGCAAAGCAGATTAAAGCTGCAAATTTTCTTTTTCTACTTAGTGTCTATTATTCCGGAAAAGTGAATAGAAGAGAACCGTAAAGCAGGGACAGAAATGTTTACAGTACCAGAAATGATTCATCTACAAAGGTATTTCAGACCTCTTTCTTCTTAAGCCACGGATGATAGATCTTCTCTGGTGGGCTCTCGACGAAAGTTCTTGTAACTCAAGTTTCTTGGCAACCGGTATTTCTCCTATAACCATGCATAGGATTTCTTTCTTGTAACCCGGGATAAAAGAAAAGACAAGTTTTGAATAGGATTGCGCCCTCCAAGTAAAAAATAAGTTTTTCAAAACGCTCTTTGCTTGAAGCACAGTACTTGAGAAATCTGTCGCTCTTCAACCGCAGATAGCACCCCGAACCTGACTTGAATGCGAAAAAGGCGCTATTGCGACACAGAAGTAATAATCATATCACGACTCGTGAGATGTAGCATATTCCACCTCGAAACAAAGGTGTGAAAAATGAGAAAATATTTCTCTTAAACATTACTCAAAAAGCTCTTGGGAAATTCCTATCTGTTCTCACGTACTCTTCCTTGTAGCAATGCTAAATACCTTAAAAAGTATTATAATTTTAAATAAGTAAACTAAAATTTACAATTAAATTTATAATTTTTTAGGAATGAAGTACGATTGGGTAATAAATGAATAGTATAAAATACTACAATTCAAGATATATAATTGTAACTCATAGCACTAGAATAGCAACTACAAAATAGTGCCTTAAAATGCAAAAATTTATGGATAAAAAGATATGAAAATACGTTAATGTATGTGATCATTTAAGAAAGTGAACGAAAGTGAAAAAGTAAAAAATGAGGCGATGAAAAGAATTCCGAAGAAATTTGAAAATAAGTGTTAAAAAAATACTTAAATTCGCTTCGCAGCGTACGGGAATTCGTTTGAATCTATTTCTTTTTTATTTTTTTCCTTAAGTTTCTAGAAGCTTAAAAGGCGTAAGCAACAAGAGCGCCGTTGGCGGCTTGAAAGAGAATTTAGAGCTGCATGTGTGGCCCAACGGTTTTCGTTCCTTTAATAGCATTGTTTCTCTCATTTTCTTATACTTCTTTACCCCAATGTCATCTGGTTAGGACGGGTTTTACCCAAGACGCCCTGAAACAGTACGATTTTCTCCAACTGTTGGCCATATTTTCACAAAAATAAAAGAAAAAGAGGATAATAGGACTTCATGTTAGGAGAGAAATAAATATATTCGTATCTTAATGGCTGTCATATCATGTAATGTTTCCTTTCTTCGTCCTTCGTTCTGTGTAAGCAAACCTCTCACGTTTAAGTTCCTAATTTGTAGCCGCATTTAGACGAAATGCATGGAGACAATTGTGGTTGCAGTTTATGTCGTCTTCATGGAAATTAGACAGCCATTTCCTCCAAGCGGATTTCATAACTCTGTCATTTTTTTCGTTTTCTTTGCAGATTGCAGTGCGAAATCCCAATTCCTTTTGCGCGAAAATTTGAATTTTTGCAAAATAAAACAGACGTGAAGAATCACAGCAAAAAGCAAAGACGACGGGACGCACAGGGATCTGAACGACGAGGACCATGGCTGTTTAAAAGGATTGCAATGGCTTTGCTTAGCACTGGAAATGGTCATGGACGCCTTAAGATCAGCTACTGTCGCCTTGTTTACTTTCATGGTCGTCATCTACACCATCATGATCGCCATCATTACGCCATCCCCAGCTCTCGCTTCGTCCCTCTCCTGGACGTCAATTAATATTGACAGCTCTAGTAAGTTTGGCTGCAAATTCGTGACACTTGTTCATTAACGTCATTTCACAACTAAATACATCGTTATGTAAGAAAAAAACAACAGCTTTCATCAATAACTGTTGATTACACTTCAAATTAAGACCATATCGAAGAAAAAAGTTCTACTTAGAGGACCACAATGAAACGCTTATTAACGTCTATTATGACTAAGTTATTAATATTTTGCTTTTTATTCGCTTTGAAATTATTTTTTCAGTTTCTAATGTTTTATTTTCTTTGTTCATTTATTTGACGTTTATTCACCTGTTTTTAAATGCTATACATTCTTTATTTATTTTTTACTTTCAACTCTTAGACATTTGGTCAATTTTTCTGTATTTTTCTGAAGGTGCGGTGGATTTGTGGACGGTGAGCTCTAGTGGCTGTGATTGTCCGTTCGATTCCGGTCACTCGGGCCGGAATTGCGCTTGTTGTGTTCAAGAAGGTGGCTGTCACTGTGGTCCAGCTTTGCCAAGTCGGTGTACGCAATGTGGCTTAGAGGATCGATGCGATCAAAGTAAGTCTTGGATGGGTCTTTCTCAATCTTGCACTTCGTAAAGAAAAACACACACGTGTTCATATGTGTTAACCCCACCCCGCCTTGCCTCCGTCCTCCAGTTGGCGGTGACAGCAACGTCTTAGCTAAAATCATTGGGAATTAATCCTAAAAGCCAAGTTTCAGGGATTCACTGAAGTACGAACCAACAGTTTCAACTCTGGGTGGGTGACGTGTCTATCAAAGTCTGAAAACCCTAGAAACGGTTAGGAATTTCCTACCATCGGGAGTTAAGAGATGGTAGCATGACTGGCAAAAGGGGGAAATAGGGGGACAACGTCTTTCTTAGATATGTAAGAATGTCTTTCCCATTTTAACTGGTACTTTGAAAACTTGGAAAGCAAGGGAGGGATTAATGAGGAAGTTTTGAGCGAGCTGGTACTGTTACTGCTTGTCATTACGGTACTTTTCAGTGTTTCGGGGAAAACTATATTTGGGACTCGCGAAGTGTGACGACTTTCCTAATCCACCCCTCTTTTCGGTTTGTTTCGTAACTTTGTTTCGAATGGTTAACGAACACTCGGCTTTTACTTGGCTTTTTACGACTCGTTTCATGACGCCATCTCGACTGTTCATCTCCAACGCAGTTATTAGAAGCTTCCTAGTCGCTTATTATTGCTACTTTTACCTCCCTGTATATGCTCCCTTAACGCCTTGAGCATTAAACCTGTATACCACCAGTACTACAATCCTGTTCATTGAGTCGAAAGACTGTGCGGAATACTCGTGTAGAACTGTATTGCCACACCTTTTTCTTGCGATCAAGGTCTCGAACATTGCGCCCAACAGTGTCTTCCAGCACTTTTCCGTTGTTAATTAAATTCGAAGAATTAATGAAGTCTAATAACACAATAATGAACCTGGAATATGGTATCTCACCATCTCGGAGAACGGAGCGTCAGTATGTTAGTCCGTGATGACGTTATTGGCTGTGTACTGTTTATTTTTGACGTTGTCAACCTGACTTTAATTTATTGAATTCCTAGAACTTTATAACCTTACTTTCTTCGCTGATCTTTCTCGGATGCTCTCATTACTCATTCAAATTCCCGCCAATTTATTTGGTGACTAAACATCTGGCGTTTACCATTCGACAACTAAACCACAAGTTTTAAATAATGATAATTCTTGGCTAAAGGTAACAAAGAATTTGCCTGTGATCCGTTTCCGTAGATTTTCACGATGCAATTTTGCCATCTTTGGGAATGAAGACGTTAATTGCCACAACTTCCTGCCTTAGATTTTTGATCCATCAAAAGAGGAGCGGGGGGGGGGGGGACAAGAAGGTCGTCAGGACCAACTGACTGTGCTCAGTTTTCAGCCATTCAGAAAAAAAGCAAAATTTAATTTAGAGCTATTTTATTTCAGATAATGAGTTCAGTTCAACCATCTTTCAAAATCTGAACGTCACCACGCTGGTTCTTTATGACGTCATGGCTCGCCTTTCGCCGTCGTTACACGGTAGTGGCAAAAATTAAGCAATATTCTACATAGCAATAATTATTTCTTAAATAAAATTCTAACAGAAAATAGGTCTATTAGTGCTGTTTTCGAACTCAAATGGGAGCAAGGCAACAATGAAACTACAGCTAGTATTCATTCGAACCATTCCTGGATCTTAAACTTAGCCATCTAAACGTGTATGGCGTCACTTTTAACTGTTCCAGCCTTTGTAATCGAAAATCTAAGAAAACATGACGTAATTGAAGCTCAGCGTGACATTCAAATACTCACAATGTTCAGTTTTGAAAAGTTGTGAATGGTGCTATTACAGTAAAGACAACAACAGTGGTCGTCAAAACGAATGTAATGATAAGATTTCGCCATATTTGGCTTCAGTTAACTAATACCTGCCAGTTTTACTCTCCACAGGAATGGCGGGAAAATGCCGTCATACAGGTTCCTTAGGCAGCGATCTATTCTCTGCTGCGACGAGAATAAGTACGAGTGGACATAAATCCGTTTCCAACCGTAATTGAGTCAAAGCAACAACGATCTCATTTCAAGGTCACTTGAATGTCACCAGCACTTTCAATCTGGATTAATTTCTGCAGTAATGCTCTCTCGGTTTCAAAAAGCTTGAGGGCTTCCCCGCTAACGTACTTCCCTGAAATAGTAAACGATTGTGTACCGTACTCTACTCCTATAATACAGTATTATGTGCTGTTACTATGCAAGTACCGCGCAAAACCCTCTGAGGAGAAATTATCTGCTATCTGAATCACGCTATTGGCAACCATTCCTGGAAAGTTATTCGCCTATTGACAACTGAAGGGCACTGAATACAAAGTCGGATTGCGGTTTGTCTTTCTACCCACTCCTTTCCTCTCTCCTCTCGTTCTCTCGATTTCAAGTCTCCGTTTCTCTCCCGCACTTTCGTCTCTCTCTCTCTGAATCTGACGAACGTAGGGAACCAACTTTCTTCCCATGCCTCGTTGGGTTTCTAACACTCCTTAGGGGGATTTCCGTGGACGATTCGTGTGAACATTCTCCCGAGTTATAAAACCAGTCGTAAGATTCGTCTACAAGGATACGTTTCTTTTTTTTACCCCTCCTTGCGTACCTCCCTTTTCCAGCTAAGCCTCCATAAGACTGTCCCTGCTACAACTTTTACTATTACTACGCAGCAATACTCTTTTTCGTACCCAAACGCCGATGTCTTATCTCATTTCTTTTCCTTTTAGCGTATCTTACCGTCCGTTTATTTCTTTTCTTCACTTTCAACCCCACAAATCTTTACATGTTTGATAAAAATGCACTGCAACTACAATTTTTAGTCAGGTATTTCTGAAAATACAAATAAACCTTAACTCAAGGTAGGGATAAATGGCTTCTAAGGAGACAAGGTACCCGAACCTCCCCCCCCCCCCCAACAATCAGAGAGCTACTCAACATTCCTTTTTATCTCTTTAACTGTTTTTTTCTTATTTCGAGTTCTATTCATTTTTCGTTCAATTTTTTACACAGTGCTATAATGCAACGAAGCAGAAATCTGAAAAGGGAGTAGTTTTAGAGCGTTATATACCTCTTCTTTCCTTGTACAAACCTCCCAGTATCCTAGAGGGATGCAATTGTTGTACGCCAGAGGATAAACTTAGGGGGATAAGAAGAGGAAAAATCCTTTAGGAGTAGTAACACAGTACTGGGATCCGAAAACGATTGCAAGGTGGCGATTCAATTGAGAGAAAAACGGGGAGAAATGCTTTTTGCTTCTTTTGCCGAAAGAAAAACACTGTTATTCCCCACCCAATACGAGCAACAAAACACTTCTGCTTCAGTTTGCTATGGGTGTACTCTCCAACGTCAGCAAGTTCTTAGAGCCCTTTTCACTCATTTGCTGTCACGGAGCTTTTCTTCGTCTCATAGTCAATCAACCAGTCTTTCCTGGTCAGTACTCTCCCCGAGGCGAATACCAACAACTTTCAGAAGAAAGACACGCAAATCGTAAAAACAGAGAAAAAAAAAAGAGACATATTTAGGAGTAGTTTTTCCTTCGTATTCGCAACGTTGTACACAAAAATACACGCAACAATGTTAGAAAAACTCCATGAACCAAGATTTCCTATTTAAGCTTTTCTGGAAAGAAAGAAAAATCTGATATCGGCTTAGAGCGAAAAACTTAAATTGACATTTTGTGTATTTTGTGGTAAAATTCCTCTTGTTTTACGCTTCGTGTTGCTGCCACGTAACTAATAATATGAATAGTCTTTTTTTACGAGTATAAAATCCAGAGGTGTCACGCTGAGCATCGGCCACTTGCGTTACATCCGGTTGACGTCGGTTAGACGGTTCTAAACGCATTACCGCACACTCGTATTTCACAAGAGAGGTCTAAAAATTTGACAAGAACAGTTTTCAGACAATCTTGTCCCTAATAAGCAACCCAGCGTGACAGCTTTTTTTTTACCTCGTTCAAAATTGAATGTACCCCGAAAATCCACTAAAAATAAAAAATAATAAGGTTAACAGTTGCAGCAACGGTGTTATGGTAGTTCTAGCAACACACCTTTTTTGCTCGTACTTCTGAACCCCCGTCGGAGAGGCGTAAAGAACGTCTCGGGGAAGAATTTGGGCCAGAAAAAGCCCCGAAAAAGGCAAGCGTAGGCGAAGACTATATCGTAGCTTTGTTTTCCGTGTTGACTTGGAAAAAAAAATACTCGCTGAAGTGCCGAATTCCTTGCTCGCTTGGAGTGTTTGAAAGCACCATACTCATTGTATTGTATAGCTTCCTACCAATAGGTTCGCTATTTGTTCTTCTCCTGGGCCGGAATAGAGTGTTTTCTTAAACGGTTTGATCTTCGTCAATGTTTTCGAGTGTTGGAGGAAAAAGGAAAGGAAATAGAGAGGGGGAGTATAAGAAAAACGACCGACGTAAAAAGGAGCAAGTTCTCTCAGATGATAAACCATACTAAGATTTTTTTTACTGACCAGTAGCCTCAAAAGCGGCTTTTGAATCGTTCATATCTGCAATTGTACCAGTCTGGAATGCTTACAGCCAACTTCGTGATTCTTATCCTTGTGCTGCAAACAAAAATACGATATTTTACGAACTTTATATGCTCTGTTTCCATTCATTTTAAGCGAATTTAGTCTTCTATATTTTAATTTTTTATGGAATTAGTGCTGATTTAAATTTAATTAAAAACTACTTCATAGAAATAACAAACCGAATTTTTAACTACAAATTTTTAAAGAAAATTACTGCGTCTTACGTGAATTACAAGCTTATTTTTATTAAAGTTGCGTTTTAGTATTATATATTGCGTATTAATTATTTTCTTTTGCAAATAAAATGAAGAAATGCGAATTATTTTCGGGCTTCTAAGAACGAGTCCAAAATATTCGTCGGAAAATCTTGCTTTGGCATAGCTTACTTTCTGGCACAGCAGGAAAATGATTGCAGGGATTTTTCTTTTACAATGGTTTGTTTGCTTTTTAGCTTGATACACTTAATTCAATTGCGTTTTTGATGTACGACTCTAATTAGCTGCAGTGTATGAACCAGGCTTGTAAGTCCGAAAAAAAAAATCGATTTCAGCGAAGTCCAACTCTTTCCGCTTCGTTAAAAGCACTTGCAACTCCAAGTCCTAATCGTACTTTTTATCTAAAAATAATTCCAAATCCAAGCCTTTGTACTAACGTTCTAAAGAAGCTGAAGTCGAAGTTCAACTCCTAGCAAAGGAACTGAGTAAGCCCATTAAATGCTGCATTTCCATACAAATTGGCAACTATTTACAGCAATTTATTTCTTTTAAGAATACTGAGCCCTCTCTCATCATTGAATAAACTGCTTATGTTATGTAAAAAAAACATTCTTAAAAACATTCGTAGTTATCTTTTCAAACGGGTAACTATTTGCAAAGATGCAACAAACAGAACTCTTTCTCTAGTTCATCTCAATCAGCTGATGCCAAATCAAGTGCAAGTTCAACTCGCTTATGAAAAAAAAAAATGTCGAACTTGGCCAATTCCGCTTCAAGCCAATAAATAGGCTTAATCCGGGCTTAAGTGCAAATCAAATCCAATTCCTTACAAGCCTGGTATGAACGTAACCGTGAACACACGTCATTGTAGCTCTTACATTAATTTCCTGCTTTTTTTCGAAGCAGCAGAAGAGGGAATTTGTGAATGAGAGAGCTTAACAAACATGAATACCTTCCTTTTCAGAGAAGAAAAAGGACGAAAAGAAACTCGCTCTTCCTGCTATTAAAAGTAAATTTCACATCATTAACCTTCCTGTTGAAACTTCTTCAAACAAAGGCAAGTTATCCATCTTGCGCTCCCCAAGTTCTCTCTAATCTCAAAAAATGGCTGTCAATTTTATAAATCTGACGTCAAAAGTCAAAAGGCTGCCATCAATTTCTTCACAGGAATGAACTTGATAATTTATGCGAAAACGTTCGATTTTACTCATTTTTCTTGACTTGTTGAAGGACAAAAAGGAGAGGGAAAAAAGTCTTAGAAAATTCACCCTTCATCAATAATTCCAATCTTTCGCCTTCATTAGACGTGCAACCAGGCTTATCCACTCAACCCAGACACACTAGTTTCCTATTGTTGCATTAAATAAATTAAAAATAAGGATATTTTCGAAAATTGCCTACTGCCTATTTAGGGGAGGAAATGTTGCAACAAAGAATAAAAGCCATTGTGTAAAAAATCTCAATTTTTTGTCTTTCACGAACCAACAATAAGGTATTCTTAGGCTCAAATTTTTAATTTATCAACACTGCTTCGATAATGGGAAGTTACATTGAATTTCGTACGATTTCTTCATCAGAGTGTTATTTTAATATTTTCTTAGTTTTTCTTTATCATTCTCTCGCTTAGGCCCTTTTTTTACTTTTACTATGTTGTTAATGAATAAAAAGATAGGATAAAAATAGACAAAACTGAATTCTCATTATTTATGGAAGCGAGTAAACGAAGAACTCTGCATCCATTCTGACTGTCTGTTTCCCGTGTTTCACGGTATAGTTTTCACACAAGAGACGCGACGCGTTTTAAAACAACATGCCGGGCTGTGAAATTGGCAATGTGCCGCTATATAAAGCAACACTGTAAGGCTGCACTGAAATTTTAACCAGGACAAGGTGGCAACGATAGCTCCTTTTTTACTGCGTAGCACTGCGGATCACACAGTAAATCTCTCTTCGTTCTTTAATTTATTTTTCACGCAGTTTTTTAGTATTCACTCAACTTCTCGGGTTTAAACGCACACAATGGTTGTAGCTCGCTGTAATATGTACAGCTATGCCCTCTACATCCTTTCTACCCGCAAACGGTAAGACACGCAACCAAGCTCTACAAGCTCCACCTATAAAGGTTCCAAAGCACTCTACGGGGTTGCATCTTTCTCTCTATATATTGTTCACGACTCCCATAAAAATTCGTTTCACATCGTCCCTCCTCTTAAGTATTCTGCTCATAATGTCTTTTTAAGGTGTTAAGGGGTACGACGTACATGCGTAGTAATTAAAAGGCCAGGATTGTTTACACACAGTGCTGAATAGCATAGTTACCGTGTCGTATAAACACAGTACGTCAAAAGTAACCTGCTTGCACGCTAAAAACGACGAGTTTTAAAAAAATGGAATTGTATAAGTTAGTGCAAGTAAGCCCAGGAGGAATTCATTGTAGCTGAGACGTAATTCTAGCTTAACAGACTTTGTTTTGTTTTTTATAGAGAAACGTGAATGGCTCTTCACGAGTATTATGACGAGAGCCAGCACGTATAACTGCATTATACCAAGCGTTTAAATGCGAAGACTTGCCATCTCTGTATTTTACCCCAGATGGGGTACGACTTTTAAGTTGGTACCTTCCTTGAAAGAGTCTGTTGGGGTAGGTGTAAAGGGAGAAGGGTAAAGTTGGTAGGGGTTAGTGAAACTTAGCCAAATGGCCGCCATTTTGTCAAAGACTCCAGAGCGCCAATGCTTCTGCTGGTCAGTGAGGACATAAAAGAAATGTTGGGTACTTAAGAAGGCAGACGTAACGGGAAATGGAAATAGGTAAAGCTTACAGGAAGCACGTTACGGGAATGATTGGGGGAATTCTACGTGAATCTGGGGGTGAAAGGATTCAGGAATTACGACTTGACCCATTTTTGGGTCCCAGATGGGCAGTGGTTCAAGAGGGGAAGTCAGATTTGTGTGCTGTGGCAACAAATGGATGACTACTGAGTGATTTCTGAAAGGGTTGAAAGGTAGGAATAAAGAGAAATTTCTGACGCTGAACGTAGTTCTGTATATATTTTGAAAATGACAGTTTTTCTGTTTTTAAAAGTAACGTAGAAATTTCTGCAATCCTAAAGAAAGCAGGAATTGCTGAAATATTGAAAACTAAGCCATATACAGTTCTGATAGTATTTCTGTAAGTAATTTTGGCAGATATTTCTGTAAGTAAACGCTTTTTTGCTTTTTAGCTACCGTGTTGAAAAGTTTTTAGTCCTGAAATAAGCAAAAATAGCTGAATCGTTAAAATGGAGAAAGATTGCTAGTGCAAAAACAGTCCGGCGAGTACTTCAGCAAGCATTTCTACCAGTTGCACCTCTTCTATTTTAAATACCGTGAAGAAGCTTAAATAGTCCTTAAATGAGAACAAATGGCAATAGTTAAATAATACTAAATTAGGCGGCTACGGTAACCATAGTTCTGAGAAAATTTCTGCAAGTATTTCTGCAATGTACAAAGTTTATCTATTTCTGTTTAATTTTCAAGGCGACACTTTGTAAATTTATACAGTGTAAAACCAGGCAAACATTGCAGAAAAAAATGCAATGTACCTTGAAAACATAGCTGTAGCTTAAGACTTGTATTCAAAACGTGGAATCACGAGATGTGTTGATGCATTCGGTGTTTAACGACATTCGCACATGTGACGAAAAGCTTTTGCATGGCTCATTACATTGTCTGACTAATGCGATGGTACACACCACACTTCGAACCTAATTTTCTCCATTTGTTCAGCGTTTACCCGCAGCTTGCAAACACTTCACGATTTTGCATGGTTCCCTACTTTTGCTGCGTTTTAGTGCAAGTATGTTCCTGTGTTACTAGTTACACGATAGGTATTAAGAAACAATCTCATACGGCTTGTGTAGCTTTTTCTTGCATTATAGAGCTATATGTTTCTTACCACGTTGGTTTCCGTCCCGGCTTTGATTTATTTGCCCTACAGATGTGAGAAATTCGCGTAATTTCTTGCATTTCTTCTTAAGTCACCTCTTCTTTATGTAAGAGCAATTAACGAGCAATTTTATCAAGAATTAGATTTTAACCATTTTAACAAGAAGTAGCGATCTCCTGTTAAATCATCAGTTGTTCAAAACAGGCCAATAAAACTTCTTAGACTCGAGCAGTGATTCAGTGCTCTTTACATTTGACCTTCAAATCTCTTTTACGCAAAAGCAATTTACCTTAAAATGAGCTTTATGGGACACTTACCTGTCGTAAATTCGAGAAGAAGCATAAGTGACAAAGTGTGCGTAAGTGGACATTTCCTCTATAAGCTTTTGAGTAAACTGTAAGAAATGTCGAACTTTTTTAGGTCGAAGAAATGACCGAATTTTACGGCAACGAGCAAAGCTCACGCCGATGAAAAGAAATTAAAAAATGACCGAAAAGTGTGGGAGCCAGATAAGTAAGTTTGTATTAAGTGATGACCTAAAAGTGGTAATTAAAAACAACCGAAAATTGTTAGTAAAAAGGACCGAAAAGTGGTAATTAAGAATTACGGAAGAAATAACTAAAAATGACAGAAAATTAAACCTAGCAACGCGCAGACTTATTATAATGCCATTATAATACCAAAAGTTGGCTAAAATAACTTCCAAAAATAGTTTCGTGTACCAAAAAAGGTAATTAAGACAACCATTAAGTGGGCATGAGACACCTAGAATTAATTGAATTAGCGACAGCAATTTTTTTTTATTTTGAAATCGTTTTATTTGCCAACTTTGTGCAAACAATTATACAATTAAATTAAAAACCTAATATAATCGACTCTAAAAAAAAGATAACACAATGTATAGCATACAGCAAAACACAGTACGAAACTAATTGTTGAATCTGTTTCAGTAACAATTTTGACGATCGAGTACGCTTTTCTTCGTTGTTTTGGGCACCCTACACAATAAAACGTTTTATTATAAACGTTATATATGAGTAACAAAGTTTTAGAATTTTGCAGATTGATTATCACATGTTACTTTAAGATAACAAAGAACTTAAAAGGTACGCTAGCCTTACTCTCTTTGAAACGACGTTTACAATATGCCAATACTCTCACCTTGCCTTTTCTTCCTTTTCTCTTCTTGAAATCAGGAAGTCGAGTAGTGACCTTAGGTCAAATCCAATACGTCAAGGATAGCCTTTCATTTTTATGCTGGCATTTCATGGCTGGTTCAAGCGACACTGAATGAAACGTGGGAAAATTTTCGGGTTCTTAGGAATTGTCCTACATTTTCGGTAGACTGTGTTGCTTATAGGAATACGTTATAAAAAATTAGATACATTAGCCGATTTTAGGTTTGTGAATCACCATTTCTAGGTAATACTTTTCGTTATATAGAAGAACTAACCATTTGTGAAAAGAACTTACCACTTTTTAACCGGAAATTCATTTTTGGATATTTATATTTACTATTTTTCAGCACCTATTTTTACAGTGTGGTTCCTTTCTTGGCCCTTTCTTTGATCATTGTGGGGTACCAATGGGAATGAAAATATAAGAACGAACAAAATGTTTTTTTTTTCTGTGGTGATATGAAAAAAGGCATTGATTTGTTGAGAGCTTAAATTGAGTAATTTGTCATCTATTGAGCCTAGATTGCAAGCAGTCGAGGAAGGAAGAAAGAAAAACGTTCTTATTTCATTTTTCTTTTCGTTTGTCCTTTCTTCCCTCGCTCTTACTCAATATTGAACGCTAGACAGGAAACAAATTGGAGAACCAAGAACGAAGTTTTGGTACTAGCCTGTCCAGTACACACAAACCTCCCAAAAATGGAAAAGAATCCATGGTGTGAAGATCTTTTCTAACTTCCTTAAACACCACTACACAAACCTTGACTTGTCTCTGACGATCACCAAATTTATACCCCATTTGAATTGCTAGCCCTGAGTGAGGGTACAATACAACAAGCACACAATTCCATTCGCCAATAGTTATTCAGTTACCGGGGGATGAAACCAGTGTCGCCCCCCGGGTCTAATCTCGTTAAACTCTGATTGACTTGCGAAACAAGCTTGTTTTGCTATCGTGCCCGATCAACTTGAAAGACTGTTGACGTTTCTGGTATTCTCTCTTGTTGCGAAACTTGGTGCAGCGCCCTTTGGCTCCCTTTTGTCTTCTTAACTGTAACGCTTCCCGGCGTCTTGACAAGTCGCCTCATTTGAGCCCTACACATTCCGAAACTAGCGACCTCTGTTTATGGCCCGGAGGAACGTAAGCCCAAACTGCTCATTTGCGCTATGTTGCTGCTGGGCTCGTAAAAGAAATGCACCCTCTTTACCCCGAATCCCTAAATGTCAAAGAACTGTGGTCATTTAGCATTGTTTTTTTTGGAAAATTCCAGAATTTGTAGCAATTTCTGCACTAAAATACTCTACAACCGGTATTTAAAAAAAGTAAAAAAAAATTACACGAGCTGTTACAACGTCTGACATTTAAATGAGCTACTAGACCTTGGTAAGATTCCTTGACTTTTTCTTGTTATCTTTATATTTCTAAAAGAAAATCTAATAATATTTTCTTATTTCACTAGTTAAGGGACAATACTGTTATATCAGATAACATGAATCGAAAATCTATGGGCAAAACAGTGACGACTGCTAAAGTTCTTGTAACCGTTAGAACAGTACATTTTCTTTTTAACACTAAGGTTGATGTGGCGTGGATTCACATCTTAGACCCCTTTCCCACGCTACAGACATTTCAAAGGCCCTTATGTCTATATTATATAGGTACAAGTTGCGAACCCCTCCTCATGTTTTGTGTCGTTTTGTAACTTATAGAGAAAGGCTTTACGTAACCAGTCAGTCTCACCCCAGTGTTTGACAGGTATGATTCTAACTCATCAGTACTCTCCCTACCATTTTTGAGTGAACTGGGATCAAACTACCGTTTCTCTGTTCATTACAACAGACCTCTTAAATACGTGCAAAACACTCACACAGACAAAACAAATTTGCCTTAGTACAACTCCCGTTTGTGAAATAAAAATGCACATGAGTTCTTCCATTATTAGCACTGTATAATAAACGCACTCTGTTAATCTTATACAACCTAGAAATAAGAAAATCACTAATATGTGACAACAACATTTAACCACATTTTATGAAAATACTAATACTAATATATTTTTAATGGATCTTTTGTTAATCACAAACTGGGCACATGACGAAATCTTAAAACTGCTGCTTAAATGAACAGAGTGGTGATGCGGATCCGTGTATGCTCAGCTCGTCAATATTGCCTCAGAGAGGAATTTTGTTTAAGGAATACATAAAGAACAGCTTCACCTGGCGTTCCTTTTCCATCTCGAACATCCTATGCGCTGTGGTTATGCCCAAATGTATCTAAACTCTTTCAAAGAGAAGTTTCGTACATAAATTCGACATAAATCTAGTCAAAATACGAAGACAACGATTATCAGCCACCACTAGCAAATCACCCGCTGCGATGGCGCCGTGAACTTTACTCAAATGCCACCGTGAATTCGGTGTACAATTCGGAATCCAGTTATACAAAACTGTTACCAGTTAAATGACGATAGCTATAGGCTTTTGTTCTTGCAAATCAACTATAGACATTTCGTTCGAACTTTTAATAGGGTAAACAGTGTGATCGTATGGCTTTTAGTAAAGCGGGTAAGCCCTTAATGATGGCTTCATGGATGTAATTCCTTCTAAGCGGCGTTCTTGGGAGGATCAATCTTCCGTTAGGCTGTCCCAGTTCACCTGACGACATTCACCGCCCTATTTGTGTGTGGGATACACACATGTACTGTACACGCAATTCGTGCTCGTTCGTCTTTCTAGTCGCTTTAAACTCATTAAAACACGGCAGAAGGATTTTATAACTTACAAACCTTATTAAATATGCCTGCTAGGTTGACTAGTATCCTCCAAAAAACACAAACTTTTATTGTTGCACATCCATATTTCTAAGCCCTGAGCACGCTTGACTTCAATAACCCACCCTTTCCCACCTACCTACCGACTTTGCAGGGGTTATCGACCTAACTTCAGAAAAATAATCGTCTACTCATTTGTTTCAAGTGCTTTTTATTCTTGTGTTTTTTTTTCTAAAAATTCATTCATTGTTTGGCATTTCAATACGGTGCTAGCAATTTCGGGGAAAAATGAATCAGAAATATAGGAACAACTTTCCACTGAGAACGTACACTCACATTTACTCATACACACACGCATGTTCGTGGAAATATAAACAAAAAGAGAAAAGCGATCGATAGCGGAAGATTTCAGACACTGTTTCATTTATTTCTACAATGCGTACGAAGTTTTAGTCAGAAAAAGATACTGTGGGGGTGTGGTGGGGTGTATACGACATGGAACCTGAACTAGTGCCAGGCTCAAATTCCTCGCTGTACAAACTCCTCATGTAAACACTTTGCATCGTGGAAGATCGTTCTGAAGGAAGATTCGAGACGATCTAGTCCAGTTTTTTTAGTTTTTCTGTTGCTTTTCTTGCTTGTACTAACGTGACCAAACACACCTAGGAGGGTTGTGAGAGGGTGAATGAGGGTGGTGGTAATGATGGCCAAGAGTTTGTGGTCATTTCCACACGAGGAGACGAAGTTGAGAAAATTCAATGAAGCCGGAGAGAAATTGGGAGAGAGATGAAGAAAAAGAAATGAGATCCGAAAAATAAGTCTAACAGAAAGAGCGTAACTCAATTTCTTCCTTTTGCGTTGGCAGGGGAATAACAATAAAATTCTATGGGAAAACTTCCATGGTTTCTTCTTTGGGAGTTTGAAAGAGAAAGTTGGTATAAGAAGACATTTTGAAATCACACAATGTCATATTTATTCGTTTAAGGGAATATTTATTCGCGTCTATTATTACCTGTAATGTTACGTGAAAGGGTGTTTAGATTAATTGATGAACATCGATTTTTCCATTATTGGGGAGTTGAAGACTGCAAACAACCTGTTAAAAATTTAGAAACTGCTGTAGAGTACACAGAAATTGAGCCGGAATGGATCATTCTTCCGAGTACAGCTTTATGGTATGTTTGAGTATTTAGAAAGGCGGATACCCTTTCGTCAATAGAGACGGAAAGCTTTCGCATTGTTCGAGCTGCTCTAATGTTAACGCATGTTGTTTTGAGAGTATATCAAGACAAATCCGCTTTATTGCTTCCATATATCTTTGTTACTGTTTGAGCTTTATTGCGTTATAGACCTTTACCACCGAGAAAAGTGGCGTTGAATCCATTCGCTTCCAATGTACATTATTAAAAAAGGTAAAGAGAAAAAAGTGAAACTGTTGCTAGTGGTTTTCTAGTGTGAATCTATTAATGCACCATGAACGTGTCTGGATTTCCCAGAAACACTCCATTAGTTAAGGAAACGTGAACACAGCACCAATGGAGCACAGATCATCTTCGCTTTGCGCTGAAAACCTGTAAGCTTTCATAAATGTCTTTTAAACTACCATGTTTTATTAAAAAAGTGAAAATTTTAGTTTTCTTAGAGCAAAACACAGACATTTTGTCCCACCCCTAATTTCAAACTGATCCCTCCCCACGACAGCTTGTACACTTGGAAGAGCCTCTTGTTTTCACGGACATTTAGTCGTACTTTTCATTTCCTTGAAGATCAGAGTATCACGTTTGTTAGTTGAATACAACTGCATCTACTGATTTATATTCAAACAACATTTTTGTCTACAAACGAAATGGAAAATAATTGTAAGAAGTTTACTTGTAAGAAATGCACTTCAATGTATCTTTTCGTTAACCATGGATGAATATGCTAAGATTTATGCGTACACGCTTTGTAAAAATGGTTAATGAAGTAAGCTGTTTTGTTGACCAGCTTCATCTGAATGTTTCTTTGTTAGCCTTGACAGTGAGTTCCTTACGAAAATAACAACAATCCATTTGTTTGCTGACCAAAAGTGCTATTTTGGTTATGTTTTTCGTTACTAAGAACGACTTTGACCCTTACAAGACCAGAAAAAATAACCATCTGTTGGAAGTAAGCTTAATTCTCCCTGTTGAGCGAGACAAGATGGCATTTACTGAGCCAGACGCCACTGGAGTTTGTTCTCATTCAAGAGCAGCACATTTTTCATGATTACTCCAGCTAAGAACGTCTTCGAGTTCGTCTTCATTTGCTTAGATTTAGTAAAAAGCTCAATGACATAGAAATTTCTTCATCACAACGTTCACTGTGAAGATAATGTAAAAATAAAAATAAAAAATTAATCCTGAGAATTTTTGAAAACTCACTCACGTCATTTTCGCTACTTTATCTCGACTGAAAATCAAAATTGCATGCATGTAATGACCATAATATACCCTGAACAGGGCGTAAATGGAATTTCGGTGAAAGCTTGCTTTCGTTTTTCCATATTTTTTTATGCTCATCTAGAAAATATCACCTGTTCGTTCACGCTCACAAGTTCATTTCAAGCTACTTTCAGTAATTAGTTTTAGAAAAAATGAACTTTACTCATGCTTCCATAATCTTCAATTTCCTAAATCCATCTGCGAAGAAAGAAAAACAAAAAGTCCATCCCTTAAAAAAATTATGAAACATACTTCTGTCACTTTTTTCTAAGGAAGCTTTCCATTTGAAGAAACTTTTACAACAATTCCTTAGGGTAGCAAAAACAAAAGCACATGTCAAATACGAGACAAAAAGAAAGGAAAAAGAAAATCCCATATTCTCATTTCTCGTGTTTTGTGTCTAGGATGTTGAGTCATTTCTTAGTTTCAGATTTTTCCATATTTCTTCTTTACGGGGTTGAAAACTTGAAAGGCTCCTAAGCAATAGGAAAAGTTCGTGACCAACCCTTAACTCCACCCACTTTACCCATCCCTAACCCCTTCAACTTTTATGCTAGATACAAAAGCTAGCTCAGCTTGTCGTTTGTTTTGTTTTCTTGGCTTAGGGGATTTAAGGAAGCGTAAATCTTTGCTTTCCTTCTTTTTATTGTCGTTGGAGAAAGACGGGGGGTATCACTGATATATTGTTGTTCTCGTTTTTCCTTATAATGTCATTGAAATGTCTTCACTTTTTGGGGTTACCTTTCTTCGGGACGAATTAGAAGGAAAAGGAAGGAGGGGCAAAGGGAAATTTCTCTCGCACGAGTTGAATTTGAGAAGAGACCGACATGTGAAAGCAGAGATGAGAGACGGAAGAATCTCTCTTTTTCCCTCCCAGGCTTAAAAGAAAAGAGCTAAGAGGCTGCAAGGACGTGATCTTGAGGGCTCGTTGTGTCACAGATAAGTCAGCTCAGCTTTCCCTGTCTGCAAAGGAAGAGGAAACGGAAACTTGACGGTGAACTCCTTGTCTTGTCAGATGGTACTTTATACGAGTTGTCCCATTAAGATGTACAAAAGAGAACGACGAGGTTATTTAAATTGGACACTTGCTGATTTCCCGTCACGACTTATGTGTGTTCTACCTAACTTTTTTTCCTATTTCTCTACGTCCCCAAGAGAATTTAACTGAAGTTAAGATCTACCTAGCCTATCTCAGAGAACCGATAAACTAACGCAGTATATGAATGAATTTACGTACTTGAAAACTTGTAGTAGCCTTTAAATCGTTCTCGTAAAGATAAAGTTTATATAGGTTCAAATGCTAGGAAAGACACACAAGCCTTCACTGTGAAGTAAGAAAGCACGCGGGTACGGGTAAATAGAACATGAAGAAAAAAAATAAATAAATTAACCTAAAATTATGGCATTTTGTGGCAAACTATAGAATACTCACACACACAGTTCGCTAGGTCTAAGTAAATGCCGTTATATTCGGTGAACTGCTGTAAACGGGGAAATCTTCTGCAAAAAAAAAAAAAAAAAAAAAAAATATTTCTTAACTTTACCGTTCAGGTTATTTTAGACATTTAATTTTGTACCGACCATGGGGTAGCTTTGAACACCAAATTTGAAAATACAGTACTCTCGAAATTTCCCAGTGAAGTCGAAAGATAAAGGCTCGTCTCATTTTGTAGAACAATTTTTGACAGTACTAAACTTTTTGCTTTGCTTTTATTATAGCTGACAAATTAGCTGATATATGCAAGAAAAACGATAAAAAGGCGCTTGTTCGTTCGCAGTAACATCGGTTGACGGTATTTCTTCTTGCTGTTGAAAAGTTATTCCGAGCCAACTTTTGGTGCATAACAGCGACAGAAAGGTATTAAAACTGACAACAGACAACAGGGGCAAGCTTAATTTGAATTTTTTGAATAATAAAAAAAACTGACGACACTAGGTCCTCTAGTGATGGAATCCTGAACGATACTAAATGACAAGTCTGGTTGGCAATGCGACTAAGCCCTTCTAACTGAGCTCAACATCTATTAACGTGCTACCCAAGTTTGGAAAGTGTCGGCGAACTTATGAATGGCTAAAACGCAAACCAGATTAGACGAGCAAATTAGGAAACAGAAGCTTATTATGCTAAGCACCAGTGTTGGTAAACTTATGAATAGCTTCACCGTTAACACAGAAGCGCAAAATGAGGAAAAGGTACTCTTCACTGTTCCAATTTCGCATGCTGTTGCTAAGTAACAAATTGCAAAAATGAAACGCGTGCAACTCAAACTCCTAGAAGAAAAACTCGGCAACCGAATTTGGAGCTGGTGATGACTTTTGACTATTTTCCCCTTCCACCTGAAGTTGCAATAGTTTTGAAATCGCTGGCATTTAACCAACAGCTTTCTCGAAAATTTAAAACGTTAATTTTTCAATACACCAATTGTCATGCAAAACTTTACTACCAAGAACATATAGGAAAATATCATACCGTTTTAGTTTTATTTTATAATTATTTTTTATTTTTGTTTTAAATACAGGACGAAAATGTTCCCGTGTAATTAGCCCATAATGGCAGGTGTTATAGAGTGGTATCTTTTGCAAGGTTTTCACTTTAGCATGCCATTATGGTATAATGAATTACGTGCAGGGGAAACACGACAAAATCTCGTAAATCATAAAAAATTGAAACAATCCTCAAACGCTCGGGAAGGGAAAATAAGTTGGAACAATGACAAATGAAAAAAACAAGATGTATAGCTTTTAAGTGACAGGCGGGCTCTCTAGGACAATTAAGATGGTTCAGCGACAATGAAACCGTTGTAAAAGACACTTCGAGTCTTTCCAACTCTTTGCCCACGTTAAGGCAAAAGAAAACTTGGTTATCGATAAATGCAAAAGAGCCCCACACTTGAGTTAAAAGGCTTTGGCAATAAATTTTCAAGTTTTGTCGCCAGCGCCGTTTGTTAACTCCATGCCCTGGGAAAAGCACCAGGAGAGAGAGAGAGAGAGAGAGAGAGAAATCTGGAGCACAAAAAATTAGTTCCAATGCAAATTTCTTCCCTCTATGTGTCTGCCTAGATTACTGCATCCTATAACTCCATCCGGGAGGATTTACGGAGGTCACAATAGCTACAGAAGAGCAAAAACGGAGAGAAAGAGGAGGAGATAAAAATGGCCAGTGAAGAATTTAGGTGAAAACTGTGGCCAACTTGAACTTAGGGAAGGCGAACATATCCTGATGACAAATAGAAACTGATCGACGAAGACTTGTTTAGGTTAGGGTAACATTGTCGTGACTGCCAAGCTGGGTCGCAGCTTCCGCGTCATTTGCTCGCCTTTATCGACCTCTTCCCTCCTCACCCTCTCTCTCCGTTGGCTTGTCACACAGCTGATCTTGTTCCTAGCGAAAGGAAGGAAGCCAATCAATTGTTGATGAGATCCTCATTAACCACCCCGTTGTCTCCCTTCCTGCATCGGGATCTTCGCTTTAAGCATGTCTTGTGGCGCCCTCAGTTTGTGTAGAACTTGAGATTGGGAATCTCCTCCGGGTTAAAGCGGCGTCACCGGAAAGTTTCTGTGGGTATGCTGGAAGGGCGAGACTCTTCAACTTTCGGATTTCCCATTAGCGAAAGAACTTTTGCAACGCGTTCGAGCGTACCAATGCGCTTATACCAATACCGAAGCTCTTTAAAGGGGGGGGGGGGGATCGCAGGTGATTGGCATATTGACAAAACTCCCTGAAGGTCCCGGGTTTTGTCTTTTCATCTCTGTCAATGGCAGCTTTCCTGGGTGAGAGCTTAGAAGAAGTTAGTCTTAATGTCCGGATTAATTATTTGTTAGACCCGCTAGCGTTGATGTTTTCTTGTGCAGATGTTTACACTCGAAGTATGTGTCTTCTATTCCCCACTTTATCTCCCAGGTAGTAGACGAGGTGGTACAATTATTGACTACCAGTTTTATTTATTCGAGAAAATGGTATTAGAAGTAATATAAAAAAAAAAGATTTCTACAGTGTGCAGTAGAAATTTTCACCTAGGGTAGAAGAGCACTGTCCCGCGATTTTCGGGGCTTAATTTTCTCCCAATACGTGAGAAAACTTCTTTGCAAAAGGCACTGAAAACTACAATCGTAAAATAAAGTTTCAACATTTTGGGAGAAAATTTTCAAAACGAGAATTTTACAATATATTTTTTGTATCTTTTATTTTATTTATTTATTTTATTTTTATTTATTTATTTTTTGTTTTTGCTTTGTTGGCTGTTCCACAGAAAGAGAAGCCACTTTCGGGTCACTGTGACATTCCGGAAGTATTGTTTTCAAAGATGATATTCAGTTTTACTCGGCGATCAGTGCAACTTCGAAAGCGGACAAGAAATTGCTAAAAAATAACATATCTTTAGCAAATTGCTTCTTGGCATTGCAAAATTGTATTAGCTGAACACGTCTGAAAAAATTAACACGTCTAGGCTAAACCTCTTGTGGCGGATTTCATGTTATTTTTTTTTTAAACGACTGGGCCGTAAAGTGTGTATTTGTGCAACAAAAGTTTCTAACTGTAATGTGTGTGAAACTGAACTTCGTAATGTGCCGGGAAGACTTTTTCAAGAAATTGTGTTTTGATTTTTTTCTTAAAAAGTTAATATGCTTAAACTTTTGTATTTACGACAATATAAAAAATAGCCTTTAACAAATGAAGTGTGATATATTCAAACGAATTTTAGTGGAAGAAAATAGAAAATCGTATGAGTGGTTTTTAAAAATTCGCCTGCAAGTATTAACGTGTAATTTGCCCATAAGACGTCCAGCTAGACAGAAGAAAAATTTTAAAACACGTTACGTTTAGGAAAGCTACTAAAGAAAAAAAGAAGATAGTCTATGAACGCATTCCTGTAACTAATTTCGTAAGATATCTTATATTTGCTGCAAAATCGTCTAAAACATTAATATCTAATTCGCCATAAGGAGGCGGAGCTAGACCGGGGCCTTAAGTTATTGTAAGAAAAATGCGATTAAAATAAATCGATAGAAAAAAAGCGCTTACTCCTTAAAAGTTATATTTCTTTTTGCATGCACACTTGGTTCCATTTCCTACGGTTTCAACCAACAGTACGTTATTGGACTGTGAATCATATTTACATTGCCAAAAAATGCACGATTTGTAGTCATTAAGAGTTCGCAATGATGGGAGTCCTTTTCGTCCTTCATTACTGAAAGAATAAACGTAGAAATAATTCTTATGTTTCTCGTCATTGCAAAGTCGTAGTAGTTTACGTTTGGGTTGTACTTGAGTTGTTGAGTTTGGAGTGTGCTGTTTGTAAATGTTCATAATCACTTGTCTTTACGTGAAACTAGTAACTATCGTTTCTCTCCGTTGTGTGGCCCATATCGGCGCTACTATCTGTACTAGATGCTAATAATGTATTGGTGGCTTAGTGTTGAAGTATCTGCAGTAGTGTACTAGATGTTCTTAGATTTTCTCATATATTATTTTACTGTAACAACGAAATCCTTGTGGACTGAAAGCGTGCAATTAGCTTAAACGAGTTAATTCCGGCATCTTTCAAGTTGTGGAAAGTTTGTTATCACGATTTACAACTCTTATTCTTTTCTTTTATTCAACCAAACATTCCTCCAAAGAGTAAAAATGACTTAATTAGCTCATGGATGTTTCTTTTGTTGCGGTGGATGGGGTTGGAATGTTGGTGTGGATAGGAGACGAAATTGTCACATACCTGCGTTTCTTTATTAGTAAATCAAGAAGGATAGTTCCCTACTGCAGTACAAAAACAAGGGACACGGCACATGTTGGAGGGCTTCTGTTCACGAAGCTACGTGTTTCCGACGTTTAAGGTGGCGCTAGTTGTTCTAACGGTTTTCAGGGCTTTTCAACAACATGCGTTCCCTAATTGCTTATGCTAATGTAGGCCAATTTCGAGCATTTTGGATACTTAAGAGAGAGAAAACAAGACTAAAATTAGACTTTTCTTTATTCTAAGTCTTAAAATTATTAATTGATTTATGTAATAGTTGATTCATGTAAGCATAGTAATTCATGCAAAAATAGACACACAAAATAAATATAGCAATTCAAATGTAACCTTCGCTATCCTCTAGTAAGAAAACGTTTGTACGCGTGTTGATACACCTCGATAAGTTTCAGAGAGTAAATTAATTGTTACGCCACTTTATACAGTATACTTTGTCAGTGCTCTCTTAACGCCCTCAGGGCTTGAAAAGGGTACTTTTCGGTTCAAGTCAGTTAACTTTTAGATCTACGAAGATGTTGTAGCTCCGTCTCTTTTCGAGAAGTAATGGGTAATAATTAACGAAAAGCAAGGAAGGGGTTCTTTATCTGCCCAATTTCCTTTTGACTTCCTATCCCTAAAGGTCTAGGAAGGGAAAAAGTAAAGAACATATGGCGAATAATAGTATCCGATCAAAATCACCAAGATTAAACTTTCTGGAAGAGTAATTTGTCCCTTTCGAATTCTTTTGGTGTGTTCTTTATTCTTATGTCTCTTCTTTTTTATCTTTCCTTACTCGGGCAGTGTGCAATGTAACGCTGGACGCTAAAGAACTGTGGGAGCGGTCGGGCAAATCGTTCGGGCAACTCAAAGGGGAATTGCAAATGGAAACAAGTGATTCTTGCTGGTTTCGGTTCCAGCCTAGTAAAGATCAACGATTGGAACTCCAGATTTATCGGCTGGTCAATGTCGGACGTCTGCTCGATGCCAAGTAAGACCAACGTCAACCCAGAAAACATAAAGCAAATAAAACAAAAATGTATAATTGATTAAAAAAAATAAGCAAAAGCTAAAATATCCAACAAAGCTTACGTATAGAAATTGCAATCCAAAAAGATCAAAATTGCTCATTACTTTTTTTTTAACCGAAAATGCAAGAATAATTTACCGAATTAATTGTCATTTTCTCTTGTTTTCCTTTTTCAAAACGGTAATTGAGTGGGTAGAGCTCATTGCCGTTTCGTAAAGCTGATTTTTCTAAAATTACATTTCAATTACTGAACCTCTCGTCTTTTAGGTAAAGGAAGTGCTGTTAATATATTTTCCCACTAATTACTTTAACTCCTGGTCGGTTTTGCACGATGAACGCGAAGAATTTTCGTCAAAGAAAAAAAGCATAAAATGCGAACTAGGCGACACGAATTAAGCCCACTTCTTTATAGCTCTTTTAATAGGTGAATTTAAAACGCACACGAAATTTAAAACTCGCTGGTATTCCGTTTTTATAACCAAAAAGTGGCGTAACAGTTGCGTGCGAAGGAAACCGAAGTTTGTCTATAAAAAGCTCATTCCCTTATTTTCGTTTTGTGGGGTTAAAGGTGTGAGGAAGGATCGCTCCAACTTGTGATGGGCGATCTGACGGAAATGGAAATGGCGTTACGAACACGATCGTCCAACTTGGGCCGATTTCAGTCGAATTACTCACTATGCGGGCTCAACGAACGGTTTACGCCGCCAGTAGTGCTCTTCACCGATGATGCTGAGCCAGCAACTTTGCTATTCCGGTATGTAGGTAGTAACGTTTAAGCTCTCTGGAAGCTAAAAGCCTAAGAGTTCGAGATGAAAAATTCCCTCTTTTATTCTTATTTATATTTTACCATTCCCATGCCTTATCAAGGTTAATATCTCTCACTTAACGAACAAGTGAAGCTTAAGGCTCTTTTTCCTTTCTTTTTTTTTTTTTTGGGGGGGGCGGAGGGGGATGTGATGGGCTTTCGTAAACCAAGAAAGCCAAGTTTTAGTACCATTTCTTCGAGTCTTATTGAAATTTTTCCTTCTCATACAAATCGTTTAGCGTACAGTCGAGTCACCATAGACCGCGTTTCATGGCTCACTTCAGTTTCACTCCGTTACACCACGAAACGCTCGGAATGCAGACTCAAGGAGGTACCAAAGTCAGTCATACAGGTAAAATCAGGAAAATCCTGAAGAGAAAAAAAATCGACGATTTTGGTAATTATACCAAAGAAGCTATTTTTCTGAATATTTTTCAATATTTTCTGAATATTTTCTCTGATTTGTTATGTCAATAGAGTGCGATTGGGTATTCCAGGATACCGTGTGCTTAAAAGAGCCTGATGGCTGTCGAGTGGCTAGTCCGGGTTATCCGGGCTTGTACCCACCTTATGTCAATTGCCATTACCATGTTCTGCTCTCGTCGCCACTTACTCGCGTCCATGTTGTGTTCACTGACTCGAATTTACCACCTGAGTAAGAACCGGTTTACTAGTACTCAAGTATACCCTCAAACTAACTCGTACTTGCACGAACCCTTCAGAGACCGTAATCGTAATGATGATCCAAAGAGATAACGACTATGTGGAAATCAGAAGACTGATGAATTAGAATCTATTCTGGCGTCCTAGAAATTTTTGCTTTGCTTAACACTAATTTTGTATTTTAACTTACCATGTAATTGCTAATTAACTATTATTTATTATTTTTAATTAAAGTAGTAGTATTTTTAATCATAATTATTAATTATGAGCTTAAGTTATATTTTTAGTAACTGTAATGTAATAATCCCAGTTTGGCTGAACATAAAATGCAATTTACGTGAATGCACTATTAAGATATTAACTTTCAAAATTCGAACGTAACCTATCGATTTGTTTCCCTAGGGCCACAACATACAGACACGCTTATTAGCGAATATTGCAGGAAGTTACTTAAGGTCCTACCATTAAAAAAATAAATAAAACGAAACTACCATTACGGAATTTTTAAAAATTAGGCCTTCTGTACTGAGCTTGTTTGATTTCCATTTTTACGTACAATAAAAAAGTAGCAAAAACTCAAATATACCATACAAATGTAACGGAAGCCTTTTCGAAATCAAACTCAATCAGTTGCAATAATTATCCTTAACGGTAACATAAATTTCGAAACGGTTTCTTTGATTTTTTAACCGTTTCTATGACATTTGACAATTTCACACGCTCTCATGAAAGGCTTGTTGATACCGTTGCCTTAAGTCAGACAAGTTAGTTTTTGTGACACTATCAGACGCAACTTCGCACTGCCCATGTGTTTTCGCCCATTTGCCCACGATTCCTCCCAGTGGCTTTGTAACACATATTTCTAAATTTAACACCACCTTTCGAAATAGCAATTGCAATTTATTATTAATGTCTTGTAAAGTAAACTACACTGCTACTGGCAACTGTAAATCAATGGTGTACTGCGCACAAACTAGTTAATCTACGTAGTAAATTATATGTAACGTAGTAAAGTACGTAAAAAATTGCATTCAATCATTCGTGTCATGGCCAAATACCAGAAATGAAAAGCGCGTTAAGTTATTGGACTGATTAATATTTGTAAGCATCGTATGTCTGTTGTCGACAGGCGTTGTTTGTTGGATTACATCGCATTCCATAACGGTCCCAGCACCAATCATTCCCTTATTAGTCGGCAATGTGGCAAACAAAGAATTGAGCTCACCCACGCGGGGCCAAACCTATTGTTCAACTTCAGGTGACATTTTCTCTCTCTTATTTCCTTGCTTCTATCTCTTGCTTAACAAACATAAACTTCAACCAAAACAAAGAGCCTTTAATCACATGTTTTGGGGGTATGCTGTTGTATAGATCGGGACCTTTATTGCCCCCTTATGAATACAACGGATTCAAAGCTAAGCTTGTTTTCGAAAGCTTAAACGAAAATGTAACTTCCCCGGCTTTACCAAGTAAGTTGATAGTTTTCTTCCCTAAAAGCGTAACTTCCATTTTTGTCACTCCTCCATAAAGAAAGCCTGCTTTTAAGCATGCCGTTGCCTTTAGCGTTTTTTTTTTTCCTTTTTTCTCCTCCTTGCACCTACCCAAAAATAGCAACACAAAGCGATAAAGTAAACAATATATTATGGTGATAGAATAGTGCTCTACATTGGAAACATTTCACTTTTTTGTTATAGTCTGTGAGCAGGCATTACTTTTTTCCCACGTTTTTACACTACAATACTAGAGAAGCTTCTATCCATGCAACTGTTAGAGAATTCTCTGGAATAATTGGCCTTGTCATGATAGCTACGAAAAAAAATCACTTTGTGGAAAACCATCATGTGGTGAAGAGATAGAAAAGAAAATATAAACAACTGAGCTCTAGTTATGTCAAACGAGATAGAGAGTAGTCAACATAATTCTAGCGTTTAAACTATGTCACATAATGCGAATGGTAATTGGTCCACCTAGAATAATGTTGAAATAAAATAAAAATCCAAATGTCAATAATCATCGTGGAAAATCCCGATATGTCATTCACCTCAGCAAAATTTTTCTCGTTAAAGATGGGTTCGTTTATTCATAAATATTACCATAACTCTCTCATTTCAATTATTATTTCGCGTTGAAATTTTCTAAAGGTAGGTACGAAACATATATACAACAATAGACGCGAGCCTATATTTGGTTTTGAGAAAAAAAATAGAAACACGTGTACCTTTTTCTGTCAACTTTCCAGCTTGTCAGACACCTTCCAGTCTTCAACGATGGACAAATCGAAGTTCTTCATTAAATGAACTAATATGATTGCCATAACGGATTTGAAGAAGCTTTTGATGAAAGTAACCTACATGGCAGTGTTGACTCCAAAATGTTATTTTGGTGGAATTTTCGTGAATGATTTTTGCAAACACTAATACATTTCTTCCTTAAATTTTGTGATGACAAAGTCACTATGCATAAGAAAAGTAATTTTCTTCTCACACTTATTCGAAAAACTTCTTGAATAATTATCCATGAGTCGACAAATGTCAGATTTTACCTTTTCATGCCAAAGGCTTCACTTTCCTACCGAGATTCATTGATTCCTACCGAGAATCTTTTTATGAAATACAACAACAGCATATTTTTCAATAAGTCAATAAGTACAAGTAGCAACGCCAGAAAATTTCTGCTATGCATCTTGGTTAATTAATTGATTTAATTTTCTCTTCAAGCTTATTCACTGTTTTTAGTTATTTTAATTTCAGCAGCGAATTTACAAGAATTTTCTGATTTTATGAAGTGATATTTCATATTGATACTTTGAAAACCAATTTAATTTAAAAAATGGACTGTAAATTAGGAATTACTGTCCATTCACTTTCTTGGAATTCTTGTCACAGGAATATAATGGTTATAATGATGCCATCTGTGAGATCTTTTGAGAACTTACTTTCACTTGACCGTGACTTTCTAGGTAAATTCCCGGTATTTTCATAGTTAGTATAGACATGACTTGCCGTTATACAGGTATGTCCCATAAAAGTAGATGTTAATGGAAGTCCTTAATAGTCAGAATCCATGCTGAATCCATGTTTTGAATTGGGAAGTAGAATCCACACTGACTTGACTGCAAAGTGGCCGTGGAGTAGATACGAGCAGCCAACAGGCTATCATAGAGATAGTGTATAGTCTGTGCTTGTTCTCGAGGTCCCCTCCCATTACAGGAAGGCGGGACATTTTTTTTTAAGACGGACGAGCCTGGAAGCAAAACAGCGTGGATACTTGGTCCGTAAAAGAAAGGAATTTTGTCGTCTCTGTACACTCTGTGGGTAAACTCGCCAGCGGCAGTCGATAATGTGACCAATACATGACATAGTTTGAGAAAAAAATCAACAAATGAGAAGTAGGTCCCGGTACTCACAACCTCCAGGGACTTTTCCCAATACAAGACAGCGACACCGCTTCCTCCGTGTGTGTGGGTATGTTACAGTGCCTAACAGCAGAGAGCGACCGAAGTCGAACGCAAAACTATATAGAGAGGTGTACACCACAACACGAACAAACTAAATGTTAAATTTGAGACATGACATCTCAAAATGTACCTGACCGATTTCTTTTTACTTTTCATCACATAACTTAGAAAAATCAAGTCGAGTACATAAGTTTTCCCGATTTCCTTTTTTCCGTACGATAAAAAAGTAACGAAAATTTAACCATAGTTTACAAATTTATTCACAGATTTTTAAATGAAAAACCCGAACAATTATAGTAGATATCCCCAACAACAACATTACTTCCAAAAAAAAAATGTTCGATTGTCGGGCCATCTTAAAAAAATTATCTATTACAATTTCCCCTGCAATTCTCCCGTAAGATGTTTGTGCATACCGGGGCCTTAATGCGACACGTACAAGAGTTAAAAGGGTCGAAAGCAACTATAGCAGTAAACTGTGCTGTTCTAAAACCAACCAAAAATTTAGCATACAAGCCAACCATAATTAGAGAATTGCTAAGGTATTTGATCCAAATCGGGGTTACTACATTGGATTTCTACTGGAACGAAATTTATTCCAATTTTCATCAGTGTATCTGACTATAGAAATATCTTACAGCTTATTGCAACAAAGAAGTTGCTTCCAATCTAAGCGTACTTTCTGTAATACTCTTTCCACTAACTCAAGTTCATGAATGACATTTACGACAATTCCGTACTGTAGCATCCCTTAGAGCTTTTACTGTCATATGAACATAAAATATTTTGCTTAGAAGCATCGAATTCTCGACCACAGCCTCCGTTAGAGCGTCTGACCCACGCCGTGTGCGACTACGCTTTCAGGGCTTCCAACGGTCGCTCCGGCCATTGGAGTACTGCCGCTTCGGCGTGGAAAGTATGGCCGGCACCATGCACGATCGCTTTCCTGGGATCACCGGGCGATTTGGTCCAGCTGAGCATTTTCAACTATTTCCTCAGGTAATGAAAAAAGGGTAAAGCACTGTGAAGGTACTGGTACCTCTTAGCTGCCCATCTCTGCTATTTATCTTTACGCCTGGCACTTTCCACGGTGAAAAGCAGGCCGAGTAACAGTAAATAAAATAAACGCCTTAAAACTAAAAGAAAAAAATCCCTCTCTTTACTTGTACTCAGTGGTGAAGATTGTTCATCCTTTGTGGAAGTTCACGACGGGCCTTTGGACGTGCGATGGAATCCTTCCATTCCCAAGATCAAGCTGTGTAGTCCGGATGAAAAGACTACTCGAGATAAAACGGGCAAGTAAGCGAAAGATCCATCTTTCTTTCATTTTCGGGCTTTTTTCTTTGTTGCTGTCTATTCATTCGGAGATGAAATGAATACGAGAGCCAGAACATGTACAGATAGCACAATAAAAAAGAAATAGAGAGCTATGAGCCGTGAACGCATTGAGTTACCGAGATTCGACTAGAGAAATATACACAAATGAAAACAAGCGAGATAATTACGCTAAATTAAAATATATGAAAATATGAAAAAAGACAAGTGCTGTGAGTTTTCGAGAATCTTCGGACGGTTTCAATTGTATTCAAGCACCTGTTAACTTCTATTTTATTTTAATTATGTAAGTTTGTTTGCTTATTTCAGGTTTCTTTTGGCAGATGTTTCTTTGGTTGTACTTTATTACTTTTAATCATTTTCTTTATAATCAGTACTTTTAATTTCGTTAAATGTTATTTTACCAAAATGACGACGTAAAGTTATGAGTAACTATGCGACCTTTATCCTTGTACGTTTGCATTTCATTCGTATGTATTAGTATTTAGTACATGTATTAGACAGATAATTAAATAGTTTTCTAATACAAATGTACATAGACGAATACTTAATAGACTATGTTACGGTTTGAAATGATTTTTGTAAGGTTCGGAAAGCCTTGGACTATTGTTTCTACCAATACATCAATGGTGGTACGATTTCGTTTGGATCCTAATCACAGCTTGGACCAGTTCCTAGACGGAGCTTTTGCGTTTCATAACGGTAAGAGCCCTTGAAGATATTTGCCTACTGCTTCTGAAATATTCCAATCCATAACGTCCTACTATATGTTTTTCTTCCCCTTTTGTCCTCTTCTTTCGTCGCCCTTTCTTTCTTTTCCTGATTTTTCCTTCTGTTTTTCTTCTTTTTTTACGTACCCAAAACTGGCCGTATTGATGGTGGGGGGATCAAAATGGAAATCGAAACGCTGTTCTGCTTTAAAAACAGAACGCAAAGAAGGCTTAAAACCGTCCGCGAATTTATGCGACGTCACTTTCGATGCCAGCCACACGGACAAATTCGGGACGTGGAAAGGAATCGGCCATAAAGACGAGCTATTTTGGAATGTCCAAGGGCCTTTAAGTTGCAATGCTACATTTCGACCCGCCAGCCATCAGGAAGTGACGATAACAGTAAGATAAAACTAAACTTTGGCGAAGTCAAGTAAACTTAGCAGAACAAATGAAGAAAACGAGACATAAAATGTAACAAAGATGGGAATAAAAATAGACGATAGATTATCGATATAATGGACCAAGTTATAAAGAACTTACAGCTAAAGTAGACAGATTCTAATGTCTTGTGGTTTGCATACGTATAAAAGAACATCTAATATAATGAACTTCTCATAAGCTTAACCGTTTTTTTCCGTTTACAAAGGGTTCTTTTTAACAAGATTCTGTATAATGTTCTTGCAAGAATTTAATGTTTGCTTTTGAATTTAATTTTTCCTGTTTTGACGAACAAGGTTGTTTACGCATTTTTTGTTTTTCCTAATTGCGTGAGTTAAGCTCATCGCTGTCTAGTGTCTTATTTATGATTGCTATTTACTGAACTCGTACCCGGAAATTAAAGTGTTAAATTACTTTTTTTCTGACAAAAAGGTTGCGAGCTTGCCTTACGAAGATAATTGCGTCACGCTATGTACCGGCACCGGGTGTTGGTGTTCATCATTGAGCTACCCTTACAATTATGTGGCTATCTATGAAAGTACTGGCGGCCAATTTCTGTCCTGTTTATGTGGCAACGGCACGGTGAGGATTTTTTTTATCCAATGTTCTGTGCTTTATGAGTAAAAACATTTCACTCTCTTTTCCTTTTCTTTCTTATGCGCCTTCCGGACTAAAGAAGACGATGCCTTTCAGCTTGAGTTCCAACAACCCACTAGTGGTGGTCCAATCCATCGCTAATTATGCGTGGTCAAAACGCGACTCGTTCCGCATGACAATGAACTACGAATTCCTCGAACGCAGAATTGACTGCGGGCCAAGTATCATCACCACTGAAGCAGGTACTTACGTGTATAGAGCCAATGGGCTATAAAAGGGAACAATTGTGAAGAAATGTGGCTCTAGCAAGAGATTTTTTCCGTATTTTTTCCTGTCAGAATATATTATTTTTTCGAATTGTGGACTGGGTGTAATTCATACATCGCCGTAATTTTCAGTGTTAAGAAAATTTACACAAATGCAGACATACCAATAATTGTTCCCTATTCATCTTGATTAGCAATTCTTCAGGGTATTTGCACGGACTTGGGCGGAAGATTTAAATATTTAAAAAATATAACTCATGAATTTTCGTCACGCAATTTCTTGTTCGGTGTTCAAAGCTGTACCAACGTGGGGTAACTTTGAGCGTGTACTTGAAAAACGAAGCTTGTACAAACATCATGCAAGTAGAAATTCAGTAGCTTATTTGGTTTTACACGGTTTTCTAAAAAAGTCGTTTCATTTTTTCACCTTATACTCAGAAACTGTTCGAACTATAAGGAAACAGAGGAAAAGTTTTTTTTTCTATAATAACCCTAGTTGACGGTATTTCTAGTCTTTAGCTATAAAGACAATTGACATTTCAGTTCTCTATAGTACAATAATTTCAATAAGTAAGATCATTCTTTAACGTGTGGTATTTAAATATATTATTTTCATCACGCAACAACTGCGCAATGAACCCTACTAAATGTCTGACGTACGGTTGTATTTTTTAGGCTCATTATCTTCAAAGGGCGTGTCCTCACAACAAGTGCCTGCACAAATCCACTCTGTTTATTTCTTTCACACGTGCTTATGGATTGCGGAAGTACAACATGGCGAACAACTTTCAGCTATTGTGTCAACTGCTCAACAAGGTTAAAATTGTCGAAAATTGAACGAAAATTATGAATAGTTGATACACTGTTTATCCTCTGTAGGTGATTGCCTATCATGGAATATGACTTTCAATTTGTACTCGGACGAATTGCCATGGAAATCAGGACGTACTTTGGATACAGTGTGTCCTAACAAAATTCGAACAATGTTCGTAATGCCGCCACGAACGCCTCGAGTTGCTGTGAGGTAGAAATTAAAAGAATAAAATAAAAAATATTTATGTACTGTTTAGTATTGGTATTTTTTCTTAATCTTTTCTAGTATAAGATTTGCATTTTTTATTTGCTGTTATTTTTCTACTTCTTTTATAATACTTTATTTTTTGGATATAAAGAGCACTTAATAATATTCATTTAAATTCTGTACATAGGCTGATAAGTATGAGTACTGCTCCGGTGGATTACAGACTAGAATGGCAGACTTCGCATACGGCGGCTCCGACGCCGGAAGTGCAAAACGCGCTTTCGCCACCCATATCTACTCCCTTTTCGAACTCCCATCGCAGTAATTCAAGTCAGGGCGTCTCGGCCCAAGCTTGGACTTGTGTGGCCCTCTTAGCAGTATTGACGAGTCTCCGGTTTGCCCACAGAAGCTCCGCGGCCAGATGAGAAGGAATCTGTGTCAAGTGCGAGAGAAACCGGGGCTCAAAGGACTGAAACAATTGTCAGTACGATGTTGTGTTGTGTACAGCATAAAGAGAAGCGATTTATGACGAGATTTAGTTCTGCCCACCCTCAACTTGCGGGTGAATAAGAACATGCGTTGTTTTTAGCGCAAGTGCGTCTGTAATGAAGAAAAAAAAGAATAATAATGGTACGAAAGCCTTAAGGAAGCATGAGAGCTAACGAGAGATCACTAATAAATACAATTATAAAGTCTCGTAGAAACGTTCATTTCTTCCTTTCACTACTTAACATTCCGACCAGGTTTCTTACCATAACAATTTAACCTTCTGATACTTTACAAAACTTTAGACAGTTTTCATTGCCTGAAGAGACTTCATCGAAATCACTCCAGATCACTCCAGATTAGGTTAATATATGGCTGTAGTGAGGTAAAAGAATTCAGAGACTAGTACGGAGAAAAGGTTAAGATCATCCCTTTTAACCCGTTTGTTACAGCTTTCTAAAGCCTCCATGGGACAAGAGGGTTAGGCAAAATTTCTTGTAACAGCGGGATCTATGACGAAAAGACTAGGCAATATAAAGAGATACGAAGAGGAAATTTGTCGATTTTTTACATTCCTGAACTGAGACCTGGCACGAAATTTTGAAATAACGTTAACAAGGATCAGAGTAATGAGGATTAATTATCATTACTATAACCAATTTATTACTCTATTAAAATAGGCTACTTATAAGTTAGTTATGCTTGATCCTGAATATAATGGGACATAATTCCCACGATAATACCTTAAGCAACGGTGTAACTTATTATGCTAGATACAGTACAAAATACGAAACAAGTAAAGTAAATTTTTGTTTTATGCAGCAATTCCCACTTCACGGTCAGCACATTCTGTTTACAAACTTATGACTGATTTACTGAGTATTATTTGTATCAACAATGGAATTACTTGTAATCGATATGTTTTTATCAGTGATAATGATCATAACGTATGGGCCGTACTGCTTTTTTTCACAGCCAATCAGCAAGTGGTACGGGTAAATATAACATTACAACCTATCGGCAAGTGGTACAGCTCCTTTCTCCCTCGACTTTTCTGATAGCAGACGTTTACACAGTAGCCCGCTCACTATACTATTACGTGGAAGAATGTGAAGAACCTGCGAGAAGATCCCAGGAGTTGGTAGGCGTTTTGTTCGCGGCACAGGGAATAAAATGACAAAAAAATTTTTGAAAGAGAATTGAAAAGGAGAAAAGCAAGGAAAAAGTGACCCTGAAAACAAAGCAGAAATATAAAAGAGAAGGGAGATGCAGAAAAAATTTAAGGAACGGATAAATAAAAGAAGGGAAAAAGTAGAAAACTAGAGAGATTTGTAAGATGAGACGAGCGAAAAGAAAACAAAATAATTTTAAAAAAATGCAGTTAAGCATGTACGGGGTGCAAAAATAACAAAGCAAAGACAAAAAAAAGTAAATTATAAAAAAAATCGAAGTAGGGATACGTGAACAACAATGACGAGCACAGCAAATTCTCATTGTATGCGTAAAAAAATCGTGTAAACACGCGACAAACTTGCTGACACGTGCTAAGGTACCTCCTATTCTCCCCGAGTTATTCCACTTTCACAACTAGCCAAACCGTGGCAATTCTCCTGCCGCAAGCAAAATTCCCTTATTTCACTACCCCTATCACCGCAGCAAAAACCTACACAACGTACAGACGCCCCCCGAGCTAAAGTGGCACGTGAGGTCCACCACGCCAAACGAAATTATAAGTTGTGAATGTCCTTTAAGGGTTTGCCCAGTTACTGACATTATTTGGCATTCATCGGAGGAGCTGCCACCTAGCCAGCACCCAGATACATTAGGAGTTGATTGGCTACAAGCCGCTAGGTGGCTGGTCGTTTCAGTTTGTTTACCTTTCTGCACGTGAAAACATTTGCCGACTGGGAATTTTAATAATTTTGTAAAACTAAAGGCTCTTATATAAAAAACACGGTAATTGTCTTGTATTATGAATTATTTATATTGAAATTTATTTGTTTTTCTTAATTGCTATAGGACGTTATATAAAAAGCGTGGTGTTTATTTTTGTGTTTTCTTCGTTGGATGAAGAATTTGCACCGGTAGCACTCATGTTGCTGCAATTTGTCACCCGAATCGGTCGGTTTTACCCCTTGGCCACGCCCGTGACGTCATTTAGATCTCAAATAATCTTCTCAGTTCAAAATTACAGCCATGGCAACAGACTTTTCAGCTCCAGTCCAAAAACTTGGTCAAGTTTATTCAATGCACCTAAGAAACCAGCCAACAGTCCCAAAGGTCAAGCTTACAAGAACCAATCCACCTTTTACTACGTCATAGCCCTAGGTGTCCTTACAGTCGGCTTCAGTTACGCAGCCGTTCCGCTGTATCGAATTTTCTGCCAAGTAAATTCTGTTATCTCTTTAATTTAATTCTAACCGAAATTTGTCCTAAAACAGGGAATACTATATGTTACGCTTTCAAAACTAAATATCCTATAAGTCGTAATATACGCTTAAAGAACTTGCGGTACAGGTCCATGCAGTTAAACTCGCATGTCAGAGAAAACCACTTGTAACAAGAGCTGTATCCTCTACCGTCATTAGTACTTCTGTAAGATGAACCTGGAAGTTTTCTTGGTGTTCGTATTCCTTCTATCCGAGCACATTTGTAAAAGATTGCGATCGAACATTCAGTGAATAATCGGTATCGTTTTTGAACCTGGTTGTACCAGAACCGTCTTGTAGGATAACTTTACTTGCCAACGGGTTCTGTTAAGTTAGATACTTTTAGAACCGCATGTAAGAGAAATCAGACCCATTACAACCTCTTACGTCCGTGTCCCAGCCTGTAGAATGTTGTCAGGAAATGAACCTGCAAATGGGCAGCATATCAATCCTGTGAAATTTAACTTACAGCTGGACCCAGATATAAGAGAGACATCGTTTAGTAGATCATTATGTAAATTATGTAAATGGTATTAATATTAAGCTGTTACTAGTAACACTATCAATATTGAACATAGCTGAAAATTACCGAACGAAAGTCCATACATAAGCTTAATATTATGTGACATAATGTATATATTTGTTATTGTTTTAACTGTTACATCAACAACTATTGAAGTGAAACGATGTACAGCAACGAGCAAAGCTCACGCCGACGAAAGAAAGAAAAAAAAATATTGAACATAACTTTAGCAATAACTTATTACGCTTAACAAAAGAACCACATACCTTAAAGGTATTTAAAACGCGGAACTCGTATACGGGAGAGCCTTCTCGTGAAAGGATTTTACAATAACCAGCCCTATTACGTTACTTTAACCGTAAGAAAATTGTTAAAAAAGCGTATCTAAAATATAGAACCAGGATATAATATGACTTGTAAGAGAAATTCCTCTTAGCAATGCTTAAAACATATCGTTCAACATAAATAACCTTGTATACGAAAAAATCAAATATAACAGATAAGTTAGTCCTTTTTTGTCTTTCTTATATCCGGGCTTGTGTTTATAAACTTTTAATTTAAGTGCCAAGATTTATTTAGGCACGAATTAACGGTCCTCGCGACACTGGACAGGTTCTCGTCAGCTATTAAACTGTATTGCAAACTGTGCTCTTGCAGTACTTTTAATACATTCTGAAAATAATGTCAAAAATACTCATTATGGACGTAGCTTACGCGAAATAATTACATTTTTTTTTTTCTTTAGGCTTACGGTTATGGGGGCACAACAGTTACCGGTCACGACACTTCCAAAATCGAGTCAATGAAACCTAATCGCAATCGTGTCATGCGCATTAAATTTAATGCCGACACCGCTGCGTCGCTCACGTGGAATTTTCGCCCTCAGCAGACAGAGATAAAGGTAAAAAGCAAACGACTATTCCTTTAGGATAGGTTAAGGCTGTAGCTGGGATTTATCGCCTTGCTGTGGGATAAAACAGACTTTCGATCCCAACTTTTTATTACTTTCCACTGTTTTTTTCATTGCTTTCATTGTTGTCTCGTTACTCGTATTTCAAGGTCCCTTTGGGAGAAACGGCACTCGCTTTCTACACAGCCATGAATCCTACCGACCGACCGATAGATGGCATCAGTACCTACAACGTAGTCCCTTACGAAGCCGGCCAGTATTTCAACAAGATTCAGTGCTTCTGCTTTGAAGAACAGCGAATCAATCCCAACGAGCAGGTATGGAAAACAAATGCGTATATGTAAAAAAGCTAGACAAGAAGAAGGTTATTACTGTGAACGAAATAAAAACTTAACATTAGAGCAAGAACCGAAAATGCAAATCATCTAAGATTTTTTTTTATAATCTTCATACTGAAGGAGCGAACCGTCGCTTCCTTTTTATCTCGTGTCCCGTTTCTAGGAAATTTGCTTTATTTATCCTTCCTCTTGCGTTGATTAAAAGAGCTAGCTCGTTGTTACCTTTCCGACTCACAGGTGGATATGCCCGTTTTGTTTTATATCGACCCAGCACTTGCAGACGACCCTTTGCTAGAAAATTTGGAAACCATCACCTTGTCTTACACGTTTTTTGAAGCCAAGGACTCAGACGACCTGCCCATACCTGATTACGCTACGCCCCATCATGTCTCCACTCGTAGTTCGTCTTAAAAACTGTAAACACCCCACCCATCACCCTCTCCCTATTGTGGTGTACATTGTTGATGAAATACAGTTGGAGTATTAGTCCTAATATTGCACGAGCTTGGGTTAAAATTTTTAATCGAACTGTCCTTCCTAACCTGTCGCATACTTATTAAGTTTCTTTTTTTATGTGGTAACTAGTTTTTTTCAGTCGTAATTTTTTAAATTAGAGTTATTTATTTAACAATACAGATGTGTTATAACTATAGCACAGTACTATACGTTACAATTTGTATAATTAACAAAGAGCTTCGTAAAAATTAATTACTCGTACATAAGATATTGCGAAAACAAGGAAAACGTTGAAGAAATTTCGGGGCAAACAAACAGTAGACCTTTAATTTTGCATGAAAAACAGTAAGATAATTAAGGGCAGCAGGAGCAGGGAGCAAAGGAAGCGCGACAATCAGCCGCTATAAATGTCTCTTCCAATCCCTTCTCCCCTTGATAACAATAACATGCACAAAGCAGCAAAACAATAAAAACAAGATGCGGGAGATATAAAACCAAAGGCTCTCTATGCATTACCCCTCACAGATACTCCTCCAACTCTGCTCTCCCAACTGGTGTATACGTAGTTTGAAATTCTGGGGTGGAGTTACTAACGGCCTCCATAAAATAGAACATAATCAATTGATCGATCTGGGACGAGGGAGAAAAAACGTAAAGATCTGAGAAAAGAAAAGTCTGCGGGGAAGACAATCACGCCTAATTTCCGTTACAGATGGCACTGAATGTATTCTGCACTAAAAACTAGGGAACAAATCAAGAAAAAATGCGACATTTGTTTTTCCTTAACGAGGGGAGAAAGGAAAATAACAAAAATTCGTTAAATTTAAACAGAAGACTGTTAAAGAAAAAATTGTTATCGTTATTTAGATTCCAGAAGTTACGTGGTGCATCGCACCAGCCTACGGCATTTCCGCCCTTTCCGCCCTCTTTTGGGGGTTTTCAGGAACGCGATGGAAAGCAGCAAAGAAAAGTTGGTGGGGTAGAAGTTTTGTGCTTTATGGGCCTGGATTTTTATAGCTTTCCGATATCTTCAGCCTTCCTCTTCCAGCAAAACGGCTGCTCCCCAAACTGTCTTCTAGGTCTCTTGGCTCGTAAAAAACGCTTTTGGCTTTTAGTCAACTTTTTCTTGGGTACTTGTCAGACCACTTAGACCCTGAAGACCTCGTCGAGTAATCAAAACCCAACTCGAAGAAGTAGACAATAACTTCATTTCCGCCTTCCGAACGTGGATGTTGCTTAATTCAGATTTAATACGCCTTTTATGGAAACGAACATTGTAAACAGAAAAGCATTCCAGAATCTAATATGACAAGATCGAAAGACATCCAACATTTATAACGTCCTAAAGCCGTTGAAGACCAGCCTTACAATGATAGACTGTTATTTTTTCAATGCAACGCAGTCTCTACTCAAGGAATCCTTACGCTGCCATAAGATCATTTTTAGATTACTTCAAAGTTGAGGACGACAATTCATTGTAAAGATGAGTTTTCCGCCAAAGCTACAGTAGATATCGCTATAATGAACCCTTTCCTAACAAACTGTCAACTATTATGATGAGTTGAAGTTTTAAACTTCGTAAATATACAGAAAGTAATGTCTGATATGAAAAACTTCGAAAATACAGAACCCTTTTCTGTACCTTTGGAAAATTTCGTGGTATCGAGATCTTACTGTACACAAAATTCCTTTTCATTGCTATGCTGCTTTGACGACACAAGGAGTTGATTTCTTTTCATTGTTGCGTCACGCGTTCGCACAGCTCCTCTACGAACGCTTTGGATTCACTACGTTTCCAGTGCCCGGTTATAGCCGAAGTTACGGCAATGTTTGTAGAAAACACAGCTTGTCAGTCTCTTCAACTGCTAGGCAAACGTTCGAAAATTGTTCCAGTACGAGCTGGGTAACGCGCTCTCGGAATGAGCCAGTGAAAGCCCTTGGCTATAGTGAGCTAACTAACTAGGGCCTAGGGCAAGTATTAGACGTCTTCAATTGACAAGTGCTAAGTAAAGGCGTCAGTCAGTTTAGCGTCTCGCCCATTACCGTTCAATTTATTCCGCGTCGCTCCTGTTTTCGTCTTTCTATTTCTGTTCCAGGCTTCTTGTGCATCACAGCCACTTAACAAGATTCTTTAGCAATTCCTAGCAATATCACCTACAGGATTAGTGTTCCGAACGAAGAGACAAAAACAGAAAGAAACATCAGCATGGAAAAAACGAACTAAAAAAACTTTAAAAATGCCCTGCATTGAAGAAGGCATGAAATAGGCATTTTTAAAACATTTTGTTCTATTTTTCTATTCCTTTCGCTCTTCTAACAACTGTCTCCGTTCCCACGTCCAACGCCCTTCCCTTTCCTCTTCACTGGCTTATTTGCCGGACAAGCAACACATGTGCTCCCAACACATATCACCCAGTTCACGCTTTACAATCTCCCAAGCACTCGAATTCCTTTTCTCCAGGTCCCAGTCTTATTTTTTCCCTTGCTTCAGTTTCTCAGTTTTCAATTAAGTATTTTGTCGCTTTAATTTTTTTGCTTGAAATGAAGGATTTTTTTGTTCAGATTACATGTTAAACACACTTTGTCCTCCTGGTATTGGTTACCTAATTTCTTTGTGCTGTCCCGTTTTGGGCCCCTCATAGATGGCTGTTGCGTTCCTTTGACTTAACAAAGCCAAAAGCACGCTGAAAAGTAAACAAAAGTAGCTCTGTATCATTTATCGGTTGTAATACTCACGAGAGGGAGTGGCTAAAAGGATATTACTTGTGTTATAGCTAGTATTAACATAGTAATAGGGACACTTTGAGTACTATAGTACGGTCTAGGTAATTAAAAACTAGTATAATGCGTTAGCAAAATGCAGTGGAACAATTTCAGCACGTTACGCCCTTCTGGGGAGATGTTGTCAACCGGGCTTAGGTAATAAAAACGTGGTATACAGAACCTCTGAATTGCATTGCAACTGTCCCAGCTTAAATTGATCGCTTTTTCTTATGCCAGTAAGGATATGATGCAAGGCCGTACCCAGGATTTTGATTCGGGTGGGTGGATGGGGGGAGTTTCGGAGGGGAGGTTACGTATGCAATTTTTTGGACACTTCTTTGGTCGTCTGTACTTACCATTATAAAGTTAACATTTTCGAGGGGAGGTTAAACCCCTAAACATCCCCTAGGTACAGGGGTGATATTATGTGTGGAAAATTTGCACACAAAATTTTCACTGGAAGTGCTGTAAAATCTTGATATAACGGATAAGCACGAATAGGGAAAATATATCTGTTACAGCTGGTTGTCGATAATAGCCAATATTAGCTTAAATGTCTTTAGTTTCATCGGTGTATGTGCAATTTGTACACAATAGTCTGTTATAAGGGGTATACACTAAAACTAGTACAATCGTTATGGCGAGGTTAGACTAAATACAGTTAAATCTCGTTATGAAAACTGTCGGCTATAATAGTTGGATCTAAAATTCCCGAGGTATTTAAAGTAATAAGAAACATAGTATATAAGGAACTTTGAATATAACGACAGATTTTCCGTTCATAATGGTATAGCCTACTTAACGAGATTCTACGGTTTAACTAAGCGTCCGATATAGCTAACTTTTATGTAAAAAAAGTAATTTCTGTTCCCACTAGGAACGTTATAACATGACTCTACTTTATAAAAAAGCGTTGGACATAAAGAGGTTCGGATATAATTAATTTCTTTTTCCATTTGTAGTGAGTTCGTTATAATAAGATTTATTGCATGTGAATTAGACAGTGGTGAAACGCATCTTTCGATAGATTAGCTTATTTGGTAAATTTAAATTTGGAAGATTTCTTCGAAGTCATTAACTCTTCGATCAGAATAATCCAGGACAATTTACATGTTAAAGTGTTATAAAACTGTCTCATGTTTTATTACCACTTGTTGGGTATTTTGTCATCTGGGAGTATTTTTGTACGTAAAATAGTGGACAGAGTGAATACCAAGTGTATTAAATCTGCCCCATTTTTTTTTATTCTACTTGTCCTCGAAGTTTCATACGGTCGTAAAAAGCTGGGAAAAGTGTACGGAAAAATTAATTTCCAGCTGTCCCACGTTATTATGACCACTTCTAAGTGTTTAGCACAGTTTTATCTACATTTTACAGCGTTATTTTCATGTTTAAGGAAAAAAATGGTCGAATGTCACTAACAAGACACTAAGTCTCTGCAAAAACATCCTTTACAAGCTTCTTTATCTCTTTTTTGTCTTTACGGCACGGAACGGAAAGTTTCGATCCCTGATTGGTCGAGCTGGGGTGGTAGCTTATAGCTGAAAAGTCATCAAAACTGACAGGGGAAATCTCCCTCCTCTTATTACTACGCATCGTCGAATACAATACGTGTGTCTTATACGATCTTCATAGTTTTCCCTAAAAAAAGCTTTCTTGAAGGGGCGCATAAGGTTCAGGGGGGCTAGGAAGCAAAGGGACGCCTTATTGTCCTACTCAGGAAAGACGTTTATGGGCTCCGGAGCCCTAAGGGCGTGTGCAGAAACGGTTATAGATGGCGGGGTAAGAGGGGTAGTGCAAAGAGGGTGTCGAGGAAGCTTTCTCAAGTACCACTTGGGGAATTTTGGACAGCGGCAAGCAATCAGCGCTATATTTCTCCTTCACAACATCTTCGCACCCGCGAAAGAAGGAAAAGTTTTAGCCCAGCGATACCTATCGGCACACGTACCGAAGTCGAAAAGATAGCCTAGGGCAATTTTTCTAACTGGTGCCCCTTTTTTCTTCTATTTCGTAATCTCATTTGCAGACAACACGCCCGAAAAAAATTTACAAAGTTGTCCTGGTCTTCCTTTGGGGTTGAAACTTTGGAACGAGAAAATTTTTCAAGCTGGCTTAGCAAAGTTTGTCCGGCAGAAACAGCAGTTCCAGGAACCAAGGGCTACATGTGACCTTTAGCGTCAAAGTCGTTGACAACTTTGCATGTCCCCTTCGGTAGGGAGCGCTGAAGTGTGGCAAAGTATGGAATATTCCAGCAGAGACAGAAATTTCGAATTTCATAGTTTCGCTGAGGCAATAATTTTGAAGGAATTTTATCTTTACTTTGTGAAAAAATCTTTATCTTAGTTTTGAAGACATGTTTGATCTTAGTTTTGCTTAACGTATTACTATAGACATGAGAGTGATAGTAATACATGACACTAAATTTTGGTATTATCAGGAAACTTTTGCAAGGGAATTAAAGCCAAAAATGTTGGTGGAATTATTTCTTACCACACAGCGAGCCAGTTTCCGGTGACGCACAGTCGGCGGAAGTTCATCAATCCGTCAAGTTAGAGGAAGGATCGTATCAAACAATTCCATCCTACATGAGAAAATATGAGGAAATGGTCCCTATTTGGTCCGTGGTGATTACAATGATCAGCTTTGATTTCCATGCTGTGAAGTCAAACGAGAATTGATAGCGACCTGAAGGAATGCTCGTGCCTATATTTCTTCACAACAACAGAAATACTGGTCGAAGTGCAATATTACAATAACTTGAGCAACTTCCGACGCTACAATTATGATTTCATAATTGATATAAATTATGATGATATAATAAAAATAGCACTTACATAGTCATGCATTCGACTATTGCTTCTATTAGCAGTGATTCTCTAATGAAGACAACCTAGCAAGGAAATTCCTGTCATAAATACGTATTTTGAGATCATTTTTGTAAGACTTTCCTTCCAAACTTTCAATAATAGATCACTCTTAATAAACCGAGCAGTCACAATTCATTTTACAAATCACTGAACCCTATTTTTGTGAAAAATAACGCAATTCGAACATTTTCCATAGAAATTATAGTTTACCATATCAAAAGAATTTGGAATTTGATTTAATTGTTCATTTATTTCGAAAAAAATCAATAGATTTCTCTTCAAGAAAAAACATTTCGACTAAGACAGTCCGAACGAATCAGGTGATCCTAGTGTCACACTTAAGTGAGGATACAGTTAGCGATTTAGCTTAGTGACGCTAAATCGCAAAAAGCCGCTTGGCTTCTTTTTGCGATTTTTAAAATAGCGTTAAGCATTCAGTTAATTAAGGGATTGTCAGGTTCTTCAAGGCTTTATCCGAGCACATAAAGGTCTGCAATTTTCATAATGAATTATTCTAAAGCTGTCTTGAATATCTAATGAAGGGCTAAATCCTAAGCTTTGAAATTAAGTGAATATTTTTTCCCTAAAATTGTGAAAAAATTTGTGCTTTTTCATGTGAAAAATTGATATATTTTGCCTTCTTAATTTTAAAAGTACTTTCAAATAAAAAGTAGACAGAACAAAAACGCGTAGAAAATATGAGATCCAGGAAAAGAGCATAAATAAGCTATTTGTACGTTGAAGTCAGAATTGAAAACGTTAGAAAATTAAATGCAGAAAAAAGTACGAATCTCTTTAAAATGCCTTTAGATTAAAAAAACACATTAATGCTAAGCTATTTTTTTACCGCTTTGGGACAGAAAGAAACGCTTAACATTAAATTCTATTTGTCTTTTTCAAATGAATTTACTTACTGCTTCGGTATTACGTATAGTAAAGTTATAACAACGGTGACAAGACAGCAAAGTTTCACTGCATGAAAAATGAAGGAAAAATATAAAAATGAAACATTATCATTCTCGAACCGCAGCATGACCATACTACTCATGTCGTATATAAAGCAAACCTCATGCAAACGAGTACTAAACGAGTACACGAGCAAGGACATGACATCCATAAAAGGGGATTTTATACTGTACAACATCTCCTCCATATTATCCTGCCAAATCTGCGAGGAAGCTTTATGAAACAACATGTCCCCATAAAAAAACGGTGGAAAAAAAATTCTAAGTGTCGTTTCTGGCGATAGCAACCTCTCGTTTCCCCGAAGAAAAAAAAAGTTTTTATGGCTTTTTTGTTTTGTCATTACGATGCCAAACCGTCTCTCTTGCTCCAGGGTTTATACTTCCACCCCAAAGGGCGATAATTTGCATAATAAGGAGTCATTGAGGTGGAAATAGGCATCATTAGTTGAGTTACTTGCAGAGTGAGATCTAAAACCGCCAATTTTTCCCCTCGTCCCACCCTTTCGCGTCATCTTTCCTACTTTTGAGATTTTTTCTTGGCTGTTGCTTTACCCAAGTACCTTAAATGAGCAATGACGTGGAAAAAGAAGGCTTTTTGGCCCAGCTTCAGCGAAGAAAAAATCGAGAGAATATAAAGAAATCAAAAGCAGAGGAGAAATTGGAAACACGTTGAAGAAAACAAATGCCTGGCTAAGATTTGCGGTCAACGTTATTTCGTAAAGACGTTGGTAAGTTAAAGGTTACGTAGCTGCAAAGTTTCTTGTGTGCAAACTACGGAAGCAAGGTACACGTTTGCATGGTACTGTGCCTACTATAAAATGCAAGCATACGTTCCACGTGAACCACGTTTCGTAATATTTCATTTGGAAAATATTCTACGTAATTAGGCAGGCTTGAGATGTATAGTTCCTCGCAGAATTATCTAGAGCGTACTTTTATCATCAGATTTATAGAGAGTGCAAACTCTTGTACAGAAATGCGAAAAATGCAGTGTATCTCATTGAATTGCACTAAACTGTGCAGAAATGTGCTATAGCTCATAATTGTACAGTAAAGCAAAAAAACGAGCGGAAATGCATAAAATGCATGAATTGCGCCACATGCAGAAATATGTGATACCTTAAAAAAAGGAGTAGAAATGTGTCTAAGTGCGCAACTGTGTCTATTGATTGCATTGATTGCGTAAAGACAAGTTAAAGCAAAGAATAACTAGAAATGACTTATAAATCTTAATTTAGAATTTTTTAATTTTTGAAAAATAAACACTCAAAAACTAGTTTTTAAAAATATAAAAGTAAAAAGGAAAAAGATTTTCTCTAGTAACTTGCAGTGCTTTCTTTAGCAATATAGGACTTATGCTAATCTTCGTTTTCGGTTGGCCGGTTGGGTGTGCTAGTGATTACTATAGTAATTGAAATAGTCTTCTGTGTGTTTGTCGGCAACAGTGGTGCACAGTTTAATAAACGTGTCCGATTTAAATTCTATTAACTTGAATATTAAAAATGTCACACACTTGACACAAATTCACTTATCACGTGCATTATAACCTTAACTAGTATATGTAAACAATTATTCGAGTGATGGCGGCTCAGCACTAGTGTACCCTACCAGCAACTCTAAGCTAAGGTGGGTTAATAATAATAAGCCATATTGAGAACACTGTCGCGACAAACAATAAAAATTAATGCTTAATCGGGATTTCCGCACATTAAACTCACAATTTCTTTGGTTTATACAGCAGTGAGACACTCGAAATCTTGGAGAATGATGGAAACCATGCATAACACATGGTGTCAGATAAGAAAAAACTTAGGCTCATGTTCACAGCTTCTTCACGTGACAGACAAAGCCTACGATATTCCTTCAGACATAAAAAGCATCTGCTAAACGCGTAAGTTTCTTTTCTTGAAAGAAATGCATATAAGTAGTAAAAGAAAGCTGCCTATCAATTTTCATTGAAATTTCAAAGATATGTGACTAGGCACAGTAAAGGTAAAGAAAAGATGGTAAAGAAACCAATTTCACCCGAAAGAGACTAATTATACGCAACACACCCATAATAATAATAATAATAATAATAATAATAATAATAATAATAATAATAATAATAATAATAATAATAATAATAATAATAATAATAATAATAATAA